>OU342488.1:2500-27500 GCA_910589525.2 Ennomos quercinarius
TAACCTAACCTAACCTAACCTAACCTAACCTAACCTAACCTAACCTAACCTAACCTAACCTAACCTAACCTAACCTAACCTAACCTAACCTAACCTAACCTAACCTAACCTAACCTAACCTAACCTAACCTAACCTAACCTAACCTAACCTAACCTAACCTAACCTAACCTAACCTAACCTAACCTAACCTAACCTAACCTAACCTAACCTAACCTAACCTAACCTAACCTAACCTAACCTAACCTAACCTAACCTAACCTAACCTAACCTAACCTAACCTAACCTAACCTAACCTAACCTAACCTAACCTAACCTAACCTAACCTAACCTAACCTAACCTAACCTAACCTAACCTAACCTAACCTAACCTAACCTAACCTAACCTAACCTAACCTAACCTAACCTAACCTAACCTAACCTAACCTAACCTAATCTAACCTAACCTAACCTAACCTAACCTAACCTAACCTAACCTAACCTAACCTAACCTAACCTAACCTAACCTAACCTAACCTAACCTAACCTAACCTAACCTAACCTAACCTAACCTAACCTAACCTAACCTAACCTAACCTAACCTAACCTAACCTAACCTAACCTAACCTAACCTAACCTAACCTAACCTAACCTAACCTAACCTAACCTAACCTAACCTAACCTAACCTAACCTAACCTAACCTAACCTAACCTAACCTAACCTAACCTAACCTAACCTAACCTAACCTAACCTAACCTAACCTAACCTAACCTAACCTAACCTAACCTAACCTAACCTAACCTAACCTAACCTAACCTAACCTAACCTAACCTAACCTAACCTAACCTAACCTAACCTAACCTAACCTAACCTAACCTAACCTAACCTAACCTAACCTAACCTAACCTAACCTAACCTAACCTAACCTAACCTAACCTAACCTAACCTAACCTAACCTAACCTAACCTAACCTAACCTAACCTAACCTAACCTAACCTAACCTAACCTAACCTAACCTAACCTAACCTAACCTAACCTAACCTAACCTAACCTAACCTAACCTAACCTAACCTAACCTAACCTAACCTAACCTAACCTAACCTAACCTAACCTAACCTAACCTAACCTAACCTAACCTAACCTAACCTAACCTAACCTAACCTAACCTAACCTAACCTAACCTAACCTAACCTAACCTAACCTAACCTAACCTAACCTAACCTAACCTAACCTAACCTAACCTAACCTAACCTAACCTAACCTAACCTAACCTAACCTAACCTAACCTAACCTAACCTAACCTAACCTAACCTAACCTAACCTAACCTAACCTAACCTAACCTAACCTAACCTAACCTAACCTAACCTAACCTAACCTAACCTAACCTAACCTAACCTAACCTAACCTAACCTAACCTAACCTAACCTAACCTAACCTAACCTAACCTAACCTAACCTAACCTAACCTAACCTAACCTAACCTAACCTAACCTAACCTAACCTAACCTAACCTAACCTAACCTAACCTAACCTAACCTAACCTAACCTAACCTAACCTAACCTAACCTAACCTAACCTAACCTAACCTAACCTAACCTAACCTAACCTAACCTAACCTAACCTAACCTATCCTAACCTAACCTAACCTAACCTAACCTAACCTAACCTAACCTAACCTAACCTAACCTAACCTAACCTAACCTAACCTAACCTAACCTAACCTAACCTAACCTAACCTAACCTAACCTAACCTAACCTAACCTAACCTAACCTAACCTAACCTAACCTAACCTAACCTAACCTAACCTAACCTAACCTAACCTAACCTAACCTAACCTAACCTAACCTAACCTAACCTAACCTAACCTAACCTAACCTAACCTAACCTAACCTAACCTAACCTAACCTAACCTAACCTAACCTAACCTAACCTAACCTAACCTAACCTAACCTAACCTAACCTAACCTAACCTAACCTAACCTAACCTAACCTAACCTAACCTAACCTAACCTAACCTAACCTAACCTAACCTAACCTAACCTAACCTAACCTAACCTAACCTAACCTAACCTAACCTAACCTAACCTAACCTAACCTAACCTAACCTAACCTAACCTAACCTAACCTAACCTAACCTAACCTAACCTAACCTAACCTAACCTAACCTAACCTAACCTAACCTAACCTAACCTAACCTAACCTAACCTAACCTAACCTAACCTAACCTAACCTAACCTAACCTAACCTAACCTAACCTAACCTAACCTAACCTAACCTAACCTAACCTAACCTAACCTAACCTAACCTAACCTAACCTAACCTAACCTAACCTAACCTAACCTAACCTAACCTAACCTAACCTAACCTAACCTAACCTAACCTAACCTAACCTAACCTAACCTAACCTAACCTAACCTAACCTAACCTAACCTAACCTAACCTAACCTAACCTAACCTAACCTAACCTAACCTAACCTAACCTAACCTAACCTAACCTAACCTAACCTAACCTAACCTAACCTAACCTAACCTAACCTAACCTAACCTAACCTAACCTAACCTAACCTAACCTAACCTAACCTAACCTAACCTAACCTAACCTAACCTAACCTAACCTAACCTAACCTAACCTAACCTAACCTAACCTAACCTAACCTAACCTAACCTAACCTAACCTAACCTAACCTAACCTAACCTAACCTAACCTAACCTAACCTAACCTAACCTAACCTAACCTAACCTAACCTAACCTAACCTAACCTAACCTAACCTAACCTAACCTAACCTAACCTAACCTAACCTAACCTAACCTAACCTAACCTAACCTAACCTAACCTAACCTAACCTAACCTAACCTAACCTAACCTAACCTAACCTAACCTAACCTAACCTAACCTAACCTAACCTAACCTAACCTAACCTAACCTAACCTAACCTAACCTAACCTAACCTAACCTAACCTAACCTAACCTAACCTAACCTAACCTAACCTAACCTAACCTAACCTAACCTAACCTAACCTAACCTAACCTAACCTAACCTAACCTAACCTAACCTAACCTAACCTAACCTAACCTAACCTAACCTAACCTAACCTAACCTAACCTAACCTAACCTAACCTAACCTAACCTAACCTAACCTAACCTAACCTAACCTAACCTAACCTAACCTAACCTAACCTAACCTAACCTAACCTAACCTAACCTAACCTAACCTAACCTAACCTAACCTAACCTAACCTAACCTAACCTAACCTAACCTAACCTAACCTAACCTAACCTAACCTAACCTAACCTAACCTAACCTAACCTAACCTAACCTAACCTAACCTAACCTAACCTAACCTAACCTAACCTAACCTAACCTAACCTAACCTAACCTAACCTAACCTAACCTAACCTAACCTAACCTAACCTAACCTAACCTAACCTAACCTAACCTAACCTAACCTAACCTAACCTAACCTAACCTAACCTAACCTAACCTAACCTAACCTAACCTAACCTAACCTAACCTAACCTAACCTAACCTAACCTAACCTAACCTAACCTAACCTAACCTAACCTAACCTAACCTAACCTAACCTAACCTAACCTAACCTAACCTAACCTAACCTAACCTAACCTAACCTAACCTAACCTAACCTAACCTAACCTAACCTAACCTAACCTAACCTAACCTAACCTAACCTAACCTAACCTAACCTAACCTAACCTAACCTAACCTAACCTAACCTAACCTAACCTAACCTAACCTAACCTAACCTAACCTAACCTAACCTAACCTAACCTAACCTAACCTAACCTAACCTAACCTAACCTAACCTAACCTAACCTAACCTAACCTAACCTAACCTAACCTAACCTAACCTAACCTAACCTAACCTAACCTAACCTAACCTAACCTAACCTAACCTAACCTAACCTAACCTAACCTAACCTAACCTAACCTAACCTAACCTAACCTAACCTAACCTAACCTAACCTAACCTAACCTAACCTAACCTAACCTAACCTAACCTAACCTAACCTAACCTAACCTAACCTAACCTAACCTAACCTAACCTAACCTAACCTAACCTAACCTAACCTAACCTAACCTAACCTAACCTAACCTAACCTAACCTAACCTAACCTAACCTAACCTAACCTAACCTAACCTAACCTAACCTAACCTAACCTAACCTAACCTAACCTAACCTAACCTAACCTAACCTAACCTAACCTAACCTAACCTAACCTAACCTAACCTAACCTAACCTAACCTAACCTAACCTAACCTAACCTAACCGAACTTTTAAAGGTACTTACCCAGGTCCTGTATATGAGTGTGATACACCGATAGACGCGTCTCCGCGAGTACTAGCTGTACCTGAAACAAAAACGCATCCGTTAGTTTAAAAAACCGAAATTTTTGGGAAAAAACCGTTTTTTACGGTTATTTTTCGGGTGCCGAGCAAACTTGCACCTTATTGCGGCGTCACGGGTCTCAATAGATCCGCGTGCGCGTCCCGCACCCGAAACCGTAAAGATCCGGGAACAGTCCCATACAAAATTTTCAAATTAGAGTCAAAAAACCGTTATAAAACCAATATCTCGCGTTTTTACAGGATTTTTTAGGGTTCCGTGCAAACTTACACCTGACCGCCTCCGTCACGGGTGTCAAAAGATCCGGGAGCACCCCGCGAACCCGATCCTGTGAAAATCCGGGACCTCCCGGTACAAAAAGTATACACCCGACAGTTAAAAACTGTTCGGATTTCATTTTTTCGCCCGTCACCCAATTTTGCCACTTTTCAGTGTATTTTTTCAGGTGTAGTCATCTTTTTCAGCAATAAACGTTCAGGCGTACCTCTACGGAGCTGCGTCTGTAGCGTGGGCTGCAAGAAAGAACGAAAATAGAACATCGAAATTTTCTCAGTACTTGGTCTATAGTGAAAAATCCACCTAACCGGCGATACGGAAAACAAAAACGTAATTTTTAAAGGTACTTACCCAGGTCCTGTATATGAGTGTGATACACCGATAGACGCGTCTCCGCGAGTACTAGCTGTACCTGAAACAAAAACGCATCCGTTAGTTTAAAAAACCGAAATTTTTGGGAAAAAAACCGTTTTTTACGGTTATTTTTCGGGTGCCGAGCAAACTTGCACCTTATTGCGGCGTCACGGGTCTCAATAGATCCGCGTGCGCGTCCCGCACCCGAAACCGTAAAGATCCGGGAACAGTCCCATACAAAATTTTCAAATTAGAGTCAAAAAACCGTTATAAAACCAATATCTCGCGTTTTTACAGGATTTTTTAGGGTTCCGTGCAAACTTACACCTGACCGCCTCCGTCACGGGTGTCAAAAGATCCGGGAGCACCCCGCGAACCCGATCCTGTGAAAATCCGGGACCTCCCGGTACAAAAAGTATACACCCGACAGTTAAAAACTGTTCGGATTTCATTTTTTCGCCCGTCACCCAATTTTGCCACTTTTCAGTGTATTTTTTCAGGTGTAGTCATCTTTTTCAGCAATAAACGTTCAGGCGTACCTCTACGGAGCTGCGTCTGTAGCGTGGGCTGCAAGAAAGAACGAAAATAGAACATCGAAATTTTCTCAGTACTTGGTCTATAGTGAAAAATCCACCTAACCGGCGATACGGAAAACAAAAACGTAATTTTTAAAGGTACTTACCCAGGTCCTGTATATGAGTGTGATACACCGATAGACGCGTCTCCGCGAGTACTAGCTGTACCTGAAACAAAAACGCATCCGTTAGTTTAAAAAACCGAAATTTTTGGGAAAAAAACCGTTTTTTACGGTTATTTTTCGGGTGCCGAGCAAACTTGCACCTTATTGCGGCGTCACGGGTCTCAATAGATCCGCGTGCGCGTCCCGCACCCGAAACCGTAAAGATCCGGGAACAGTCCCATACAAAATTTTCAAATTAGAGTCAAAAAACCGTTATAAAACCAATATCTCGCGTTTTTACAGGATTTTTTAGGGTTCCGTGCAAACTTACACCTGACCGCCTCCGTCACGGGTGTCAAAAGATCCGGGAGCACCCCGCGAACCCGATCCTGTGAAAATCCGGGACCTCCCGGTACAAAAAGTATACACCCGACAGTTAAAAACTGTTCGGATTTCATTTTTTCCGCCCGCCCACCCTCCCTAGTAAGTACCCACCCTCCCACCCTGGAGAACTTTAGTGGACGAGATTTTCCTATAAATTTTTCCAAATTTTTTGGTGTACATATCGCTGTATTCTGACGAGGCGGAGCCTGCAGAGGATTACTTTGAACATCTCAGGATTACATTTTTCTTGGGTTATTGACTTGAAATTATTTATTGTGTTTGTGTTCCTTTATGTATATTTTGACATCACTATTGTGATATTTATATTATTTTGACTAGGCAGAGACCACATAATAAGTTTTAACAACTTGTGTTTGACATTCTATTATATATTTGAATTTAATTTTAATTTTATTTTAATTTCAATTTAATTACAATTTAATTTCAATTTAATTTCAATTTAATTTCAATTTAATTTCAATTTAATTTCAATTTAATTTCAATTTAATTTCAATTTAATTTTATACATCAATCAATATGTTCAGTTTTCACACTCCCTGTAAAAAGGTGAATGCGACGAAAGACACCCCTCTGGTTGTTTTGGCGAGTCCCTCCGCTGGAGAGACTAATAAGAATGTGAGGAGAAGCATAGGGGAATGGGAGAATGTAGGGTTGGAAACACAGGCCAGAACCTCTACATCCCCGAAACTGAATGTGACGACGACCTTAGCTAGATCCCATGTTCAGAGCTCCTTTGCGGGCCAGAAAGCCGCAGAGACTGTACCAAGAGCCACAACTGTCCCATCATCATCAGGGAATAAAACCGGCCCGCAGAGGAGCAAGCCCGCAGGGGTGATTGAAAGGTCCCCCAAAATGGCGCTGAAATATAAAAATAGGACAGCCGAGGCAAAAGCGTGTCTGCTTAAAGCCAAGCATCACTTGGGTAACAGTCGCAATCTCAAGAGTGAAATAAAAAATGAAGTTACCGAGGCGATTGAGAGACTCTACAACCTGGTGAAGGAATCGGAGGACGGTAAAATAGCTGGAGAGAAGGAGGGGGTGAATATACATACAGAAAAACCTGAACCAACACCTTCACTTTCTCCCTCTCCAGCACCGTGTTTTGACGAGATCTCAAAACAGATGGCGGAGCATGGAAGGCTTCTGAAGGAAAATAAAGAGGCGATGGCCGGGTTAACCGAGCTGATGAAGACGCAGCAAGAGATGTGTGAAAGGAGGGGCACGTATGCTAGCGTCACGGCTGGTTCACCACGGCGACAATCTCCAGATTCAGCCGCCATGCACTCCGTCATCATCACTTCCAAGGATGACCAGGATACAGGAGACCAGGTTTTTGAGCAGATTAGAAGGGTGGTTAACGCCACAGAAGAGGGAGTCAGAATTGACAAAATTAGAAAGGCCAAGGATAGAAAGATTATATTGGGATGTAGGGACAAGGAGGAAATGAGAAAAGTGAAAAGCAGGATTGAAGAGAAAGGAGGTCAATTGAACGTAGAGGAGGTTAAAAATAAGGACCCTCTTATCGTGCTGTATGGTGTCCTCCAAAGTCACACCGATGAGGGCATCATAAAGGCGCTTAAAATGCAGAACAAGCATCTGCTCGGTGATGTGTGTGGTGAGGACAACCGCATGGAGATCCGTTTTCGCCGAAAAGCGAGGAATCCTCTCACTGCACACATTGTCGCCAGAGTGTCACCACGGATTTGGCAGCGTCTGACTGACGCAGGGGCTGTACACATCGATGTGCAGAGGGTCAGGGTCGCGGACCAATCCCCGCTAATACAGTGCTCGCGCTGTTTGGGTTATGGGCATGGAAAGCGATTCTGTCGCGAAGCGGTCGATGTGTGCAGCCACTGCGGAGGCGCGCATATGAGAACGGAGTGCACCGAGTGGCTTGCGGAGGCACCTCCTAGCTGTATTAATTGCCAGAAAGCTAAAATGGAAAAGACAGATCACAACGCTTTTGGTAAT
The DNA here is from genome assembly GCA_910589525.2 of Ennomos quercinarius. NCBI lineage: Eukaryota > Metazoa > Arthropoda > Insecta > Lepidoptera > Geometridae > Ennomos > Ennomos quercinarius. The sequence goes on from OU342488.1 coordinate 10,533, forward strand.
GAGTGCCCGGTGAGGTGCAAGTGGGAGGCACTTGCGAGATCCACCGTGGCTTATTGCTAAGGGCGTCCCATATAAGATCGTGCAAGCCAACCTACAAAGGAAAAAGTTAGCAACCGACGAGATCCTAGTCGAATCGGGGAAGCGAGGCATCGCTGTAGCTCTCCTTCAGGAGCCGTACGTGGGTGGGGCAAGAAGTATGCGGAGCCATAGAGGAGCAAGGGTCTTCCAGAGCACTGAGCAAGGAGAAGGGACTGTCAAGGCTGCGATACTCATCTTTGACCAAAGTCTCGATATTACACAGTACCCGCAACTCACCACAAACAACATCGTTGTGGTGGGAATCCAAACCAGTGCTTGGAAGATCACACTAGTGTCCTATTACTTTGAGCCGGACAAGCCCATAGGCCCATACCTCGAACATCTGGCCAGGATCGCGGAGTTACTGGGGCCTCAGAGGTTGGTTATTGGTGGGGACGCCAATGCCAAAAGCACTTGGTGGGGAAGTACGGTCATCGACCAAAGAGGTGAGGAAATGGCAGGGACTCTTGACGAACTGGGCCTACACGTGTTAAACACGGGAAACATCCCGACTTTCGATACCATTAGGGGTGGCCAGCGGTACCACAGTTATGTCGACGTCTCAGCTTGTTCGACGGATATGCTGGACTTAGTGGAGGACTGGATGGTAGATGAAAGTCTCACGAGCTCGGACCACAACGGTATAATGTTTAACATCAGACTTCAGAAATCTAAAGGCATGCACATTACTAGAACCACTAGACTATACAATACAAAGAAGGCAAATTGGGTAATGTTTCATGAGAAACTAACGCAATTAAAAACCGAACACAGATTTAATCCGGAAGAAATTAACCAAATTAATAACATAAACCATTTAGAAACAGCAATAGTAAAATACACTAAAATAATTACAGAAGCATGTAGAAATACCATCCCACAAAAGAAAAATAAAGAAGTACTTACCATTCCGTGGTGGTCCGAGAAGCTTGAAGAGATGAAAAATTTAGTCGCCACCAAGAAGCGCAGGATTAGATGTGCTGCGAAGATCCGGAGAGCGAAGGTCGTCAAAGAGTACCTGAAACAGAAAGAAGAGTATGAATTGGAAGCGATGAATGCCCAAGTCGAGAGCTGGAAGGAATTCTGCGAGAAACAGGATGGGGAGGGGCTCTGGGAGGGAATTTACAGAGTGATTGGCAGAACAAAGAGTAGAGACGAGGATTTGCCTTTGGAGTTGGAAGGATCAGTGTTGGACGCAAAAGGTTCCGTTAAGTTGTTGGCGGAAACCTTTTACCCGGAAGACCTCACAGAAAGCGACAACACTGAACACCGTCGTATAAGAGAAAAAGCGGAGCGAGTGAACGGTGGAGAACAAGGTGATCCTTGCGATCCATCTTTCACGCTGACCGAACTCCAGACGGCGGTTGAAAGTTTCAACCCCAAAAAGGCCCCTGGTGCCGATGGGTTCACAGCTGATATATGTAGCCGCGCAATTGGGAACGACCCTGATCTCTTTTTGGGGCTCTTGAATAAATGCCTGGCACACCACTATTTTCCAAACCTATGGAAGGAGGCTACTGTGGTTGTACTCAGAAAGCCAGGCAAGGACAAGTACACCGACCCCAAATCGTACAGGCCGATTGGACTTTTGCCTGTCCTGGGGAAGGTGTATGAGAAGATGTTGATGGCTCGAATCAAGCACCATATTTTGCCAAGGATGAGTACTCGACAGTACGGATTCATGCCCCAGAAAAGCACCGAAGACTCCCTCTATACGCTAATACAACACATTCGCATTAAGTTGGACCAGAAGAAAATTGTAACTCTTGTGTCCTTGGATATAGAGGGAGCCTTCGATAGCGCTTGGTGGCCTGCTATAAGAGTCCGGCTGGCAGAGGAAAAGTGTCCAGTGAATTTGAGGAGGGTCATCGACAGCTACCTGAGTCACAGAACAGTGAAGGTTAGATATGCTGGTGAAGAGTATGGCAAAGAAACAAATAAGGGATGCGTCCAGGGCTCTATAGGTGGTCCAATGCTGTGGAATTTGCTCCTCGACCCTCTCCTAAAGGGTCTTGAAAGTCGAGGTGACTACTGCCAAGCCTTTGCAGATGATGTCGTCCTGGTGTTCGATGGGGAAACGGCTCTCGAGTTGCAAGGACGTGCCAATGCTGCGCTCGAGTATGTTCGGGCGTGGGGTGTCGTAAACAAGCTCAAGTTCGCTCCGCATAAAACCAATGCCATGGTTATCACGCGTAAGCTGAAGTATGACACACCACGCCTGAGCATGGGCGGGGTCGACATTGACGCGTCCAAGGAGATTAAAGTTTTGGGGCTGATTATTGACGAGAAGCTTACCTTCAATTCTCACGTAGCTCACATTTGTCGCAGAGCTTTAAATCTCTACAAGCAGCTTTCGAGGGCCGCTAAGATTCATTGGGGACTTCAGCCAGAAGTCATCAGGACGATTTACACGGCGGTGGTCGAGCCTGTCATTTTGTATGCAGCGAGTGCATGGGCGCCTGCAACAAATAAATTGGGTGTGAGAAAACAGTTTGACGTTGTCCAGCGTGGTTTTGCTCAGAAGATAGTTAAAGCGTACAGGACCGTCTCGCTCAGCTCGGCGCTATTGCTCGCTGGGTTGCTTCCGCTGGACATGAGAGTCAGAGAAGCAGCCTCGCTTTATGAAGCAAAGAAAGGTCACTCGCAGCGGGTAATAGGAGATCGAGCAGTAGAGGTGCCAATGGCCTTCACGGACATGCCACACCCCGCACAACAGATGGGGAACCAATTCGTTTGCTTGATGGACGGTGCAGCATTGGAAGAGTATTATGATGTAAATGGCCTCAGCATATTCACCGACGGCAGCAAAATTGAGGGGAAAGTCGGCGCGGCATTATCCGTTTGGCATAATGGCGCGGAGATCAGTACCCGGAAATTTAAGCTCGATCAATGCTGCACCGTTTATCAGGCGGAATTGCTGGCCTTGTATGAGGCGACAAACCACGCTCTCCGGAGCACCGTGCCCAGTTGCAATATTTACTGCGACTCAAGATCCGCTCTGGAAACAGTTGTAAACAACGCTTCCTTCCATCCTCTTGCTTTCAAAACACGCGCCAACATTAGTAAAATAAAAGCAAAAAATTTTGTTTTGCAATTGTTTTGGATTAAGGCGCACGCAGGGTTGGAGGGAAATGAAAGAGCGGATGAATTGGCTAAGGATGCGGCTCTGCGAATAAAAACCAAGCCAAACTATGACCGGTGTCCGATTTCATTCATCAAGCGTCAAATCCGTATGGATACGCTTGATGAATGGAATCGGAGGTATAAGTCTGGCGATACTGGTAGGATAACCAAATTGTTCTTTCCTGACGCAGTGCAGGCCTTCAGTTTGGTCAGAAAACTAGAACCAACGGGAGTAATCACCCAGGTTATGACTGGACACGGTGGGTTTTCCGAATACTTGCACAGGTTCAAGTGCAAGGAAAGCCCATCGTGTATTTGCGACCCGGACCAGACTGAAGACGTCATGCATATATTGACCGAATGTCCCGCTTATGGAATACATAGGTTCGAAGCTGAACAAGAAATGGACATTGATATAAACATAGACAATATAAGTAAATTAATGACTGACAAATATAGAAGAAATAGATTTTTGACGTACTGTGTTGCAGTTGCAACTAAAGTAATTAAATTGAATAAATAGATGATTTTATTATGCTATATATATATATTGAAATAATAATATATGATGTTAGCGTAAAATTTTTAATTAGTTTAATAATGTATGATGTCAGCATATAATTGTTAATGAATGTAATACCTAATGATATAAATTGAATAATGATATGAATTTAATAATAATGTGAATTTAATAATGCAATAATAATATTTGTAATAATTAATTGAATATGTTGTAAATAAATTGTACTATTGTTTTGACGAATTAAGTATAATACTATAAACAGATACTATGATTAAAATTAGATAATGTGTAATGTGTATGACATATTTTGAATAAATAGATTTTATGTACACATGATTGTGTGTACATGATCAAAAAGATTAACAGACTGACGACAAACCAATTAAAAAAGTTTACAACACGAATGCAAAAAAGGTCTCTGACTTTTGTTAGAGGATTTGGAACAAAGGGAGGGGTGGTTTAGTCCGTAGGTCGCCAAGGCGGAGTCGGACATAACCGTGGGGCCCGTGCCCCGCGGTATCCATGAGGATTCCCCCCTACCCTGGGGTGTAAAAAAAAAAAAAAAAAAAAAACCTAACCTAACCTAACCTAACCTAACCTAACCTAACCTAACCTAACCTAACCTAACCTAACCTAACCTAACCTAACCTAACCTAACCTAACCTAACCTAACCTAACCTAACCTAACCTAACCTAACCTAACCTAACCTAACCTAACCTAACCTAACCTAACCTAACCTAACCTAACCTAACCTAACCTAACCTAACCTAACCTAACCTAACCTAACCTAACCTAACCTAACCTAACCTAACCTAACCTAACCTAACCTAACCTAACCTAACCTAACCTAACCTAACCTAACCTAACCTAACCTAACCTAACCTAACCTAACCTAACCTAACCTAACCTAACCTAACCTAACCTAACCTAACCTAACCTAACCTAACCTAACCTAACCTAACCTAACCTAACCTAACCTAACCTAACCTAACCTAACCTAACCTAACCTAACCTAACCTAACCTAACCTAACCTAACCTAACCTAACCTAACCTAACCTAACCTAACCTAACCTAACCTAACCTAACCTAACCTAACCTAACCTAACCTAACCTAACCTAACCTAACCTAACCTAACCTAACCTAACCTAACCTAACCTAACCTAACCTAACCTAACCTAACCTAACCTAACCTAACCTAACCTAACCTAACCTAACCTAACCTAACCTAACCTAACCTAACCTAACCTAACCTAACCTAACCTAACCTAACCTAACCTAACCTAACCTAACCTAACCTAACCTAACCTAACCTAACCTAACCTAACCTAACCTAACCTAACCTAACCTAACCTAACCTAACCTAACCTAACCTAACCTAACCTAACCTAACCTAACCTAACCTAACCTAACCTAACCTAACCTAACCTAACCTAACCTAACCTAACCTAACCTAACCTAACCTAACCTAACCTAACCTAACCTAACCTAACCTAACCTAACCTAACCTAACCTAACCTAACCTAACCTAACCTAACCTAACCTAACCTAACCTAACCTAACCTAACCTAACCTAACCTAACCTAACCTAACCTAACCTAACCTAACCTAACCTAACCTAACCTAACCTAACCTAACCTAACCTAACCTAACCTAACCTAACCTAACCTAACCTAACCTAACCTAACCTAACCTAACCTAACCTAACCTAACCTAACCTAACCTAACCTAACCTAACCTAACCTAACCTAACCTAACCTAACCTAACCTAACCTAACCTAACCTAACCTAACCTAACCTAACCTAACCTAACCTAACCTAACCTAACCTAACCTAACCTAACCTAACCTAACCTAACCTAACCTAACCTAACCTAACCTAACCTAACCTAACCTAACCTAACCTAACCTAACCTAACCTAACCTAACCTAACCTAACCTAACCTAACCTAACCTAACCTAACCTAACCTAACCTAACCTAACCTAACCTAACCTAACCTAACCTAACCTAACCTAACCTAACCTAACCTAACCTAACCTAACCTAACCTAACCTAACCTAACCTAACCTAACCTAACCTAACCTAACCTAACCTAACCTAACCTAACCTAACCTAACCTAACCTAACCTAACCTAACCTAACCTAACCTAACCTAACCTAACCTAACCTAACCTAACCTAACCTAACCTAACCTAACCTAACCTAACCTAACCTAACCTAACCTAACCTAACCTAACCTAACCTAACCTAACCTAACCTAACCTAACCTAACCTAACCTAACCTAACCTAACCTAATCTAACCTAACCTAACCTAACCTAACCTAACCTAACCTAACCTAACCTAACCTAACCTAACCTAACCTAACCTAACCTAACCTAACCTAACCTAACCTAACCTAACCTAACCTAACCTAACCTAACCTAACCTAACCTAACCTAACCTAACCTAACCTAACCTAACCTAACCTAACCTAACCTAACCTAACCTAACCTAACCTAACCTAACCTAACCTAACCTAACCTAACCTAACCTAACCTAACCTAACCTAACCTAACCTAACCTAACCTAACCTAACCTAACCTAACCTAACCTAACCTAACCTAACCTAACCTAACCTAACCTAACCTAACCTAACCTAACCTAACCTAACCTAACCTAACCTAACCTAACCTAACCTAACCTAACCTAACCTAACCTAACCTAACCTAACCTAACCTAACCTAACCTAACCTAACCTAACCTAACCTAACCTAACCTAACCTAACCTAACCTAACCTAACCTAACCTAACCTAACCTAACCTAACCTAACCTAACCTAACCTAACCTAACCTAACCTAACCTAACCTAACCTAACCTAACCTAACCTAACCTAACCTAACCTAACCTAACCTAACCTAACCTAACCTAACCTAACCTAACCTAACCTAACCTAACCTAACCTAACCTAACCTAACCTAACCTAACCTAACCTAACCTAACCTAACCTAACCTAACCTAACCTAACCTAACCTAACCTAACCTAACCTAACCTAACCTAACCTAACCTAACCTAACCTAACCTAACCTAACCTAACCTAACCTAACCTAACCTAACCTAACCTAACCTAACCTAACCTAACCTAACCTAACCTAACCTAACCTAACCTAACCTAACCTAACCTAACCTAACCTAACCTAACCTAACCTAACCTAACCTAACCTAACCTAACCTAACCTAACCCAATTTTTAAAGGTACTTACCCAGGTCCTGTATATGAGTGTGATACACCGATAGACGCGTCTCCGCGAGTACTAGCTGTACCTGAAACAAAAACGCATCCGTTAGTTTAAAAAACCGAAATTTTTGGGAAAAAACCGTTTTTTACGGTTATTTTTCGGGTGCCGAGCAAACTTGCACCTTATTGCGGCGTCACGGGTCTCAATAGATCCGCGTGCGCGTCCCGCACCCGAAACCGTAAAGATCCGGGAACAGTCCCATACAAAATTTTCAAATTAGAGTCAAAAAACCGTTATAAAACCAATATCTCGCGTTTTTACAGGATTTTTTAGGGTTCCGTGCAAACTTACACCTGACCGCCTCCGTCACGGGTGTCAAAAGATCCGGGAGCACCCCGCGAACCCGATCCTGTGAAAATCTGGGACCTCCCGGTACAAAAAGTTTACACCCGACAGTTAAAAACTGTTCGGATTTCATTTTTTCGCCCGTCACCCAATTTTGCCACTTTTCAGTGTATTTTTTCAGGTGTAGTCATCTTTTTTCAGCAATAAACGTTCAGGCGTACCTCTACGGAGCTGCGTCTGTAGCGTGGGCTGCAAGAAAGAACGAAAATAGAACATCGAAATTTTCTCAGTACTTGGTCTATAGTGAAAAATCCACCTAACCGGCGATACGGAAAACAAAAACGTAATTTTTAAAGGTACTTACCCAGGTCCTGTATATGAGTGTGATACACCGATAGACGCGTCTCCGCGAGTACTAGCTGTACCTGAAACAAAAACGCATCCGTTAGTTTAAAAAACCGAAATTTTTGGGAAAAAAACCGTTTTTTACGGTTATTTTTCGGGTGCCGAGCAAACTTGCACCTTATTGCGGCGTCACGGGTCTCAATAGATCCGCGTGCGCGTCCCGCACCCGAAACCGTAAAGATCCGGGAACAGTCCCATACAAAATTTTCAAATTAGAGTCAAAAAACCGTTATAAAACCAATATCTCGCGTTTTTACAGGATTTTTTAGGGTTCCGTGCAAACTTACACCTGACCGCCTCCGTCACGGGTGTCAAAAGATCCGGGAGCACCCCGCGAACCCGATCCTGTGAAAATCTGGGACCTCCCGGTACAAAAAGTTTACACCCGACAGTTAAAAACTGTTCGGATTTCATTTTTTCCGCCCGCCCACCCACCCTATTAAAAACCCGCCCTCCCACCCAGGAGAACTTTATTGGATGGTAATTTTGTGAAAATTTTTCGGAATCGTTTGGTATATATATCACTGGGTTCGGATAGGTCTAAGGCAGGAGCAGATTAGCACAAGGACTTGGGAAAGTCATTTATTGGGGTCTTTTGACAATAATTGTTTTGCTTTTTTCTGTTTGTGTAAGTAAGTGTTGATAACACAATTGTGATATTTTTGACCAGGCGAAGCCTGACTGAACATGTTGGGAATTCATACTCCCATTAAAAAGACGAAGGACGCTAACCCAACGGTAGAAATGACTAATGAGAAGGCAGGGCCCTCTCAAACTACTGGAGAAAACAGTCAGCCTATTGCGTATGTCAGAAGGAGCATAGGAGAGTGGGAGAGCGGAAAGTCGGATTTGCCCACTGAAAACGCAAAGACCTACCCAAAGACCTACCCAAAGACCTCCCCCCAAAAAGCACCATTGCCAAAAACCAAATACATTGACCGACTATCCGAGGCAAGGGCCTGCGTTACTAAGGCAAAGTTGCATTTGGGAAATTCAAGGAATTTGAAAACAGAGATTAAGAATGAAGTTATGAGTGCAATAGAGAGGCTATTCCAGTTAGTTAAGGAGACAGATACAGTAAAGGGACAAGGGAAAAGTCTAAGCACACAAAAAGAACAAGACAAACTTCCTGAAAAACAGATGATAAAAGAGGACAGTGTGTTGATAAAAATTTTAGAAGAGCAAACAGAACTAATTAAAGAAGGTTTTGGAAGGATAGACGGAATAAAAGAAGCTATCTATAAGCAGCAACAAGAAATAAAGAGAGAAATAACAACCCCCGTTAACCAGACATTGAGAGAAGTGAAATCATTCTGCCAAACATTGATTCCTCATGAGACTGCAGCAAAGGACGGCGTACACCAATGTGGTGGCACTGCGACGTCTGAAGTTCTGGAACAGATAAAGGAGATAAAACAAACAATGGACCAAACCCGTGAAGACATAAAGGTGTTGAAACCCGAACATCTGGGGGAAACACTCGGGCGAACTATGGACACACCGCGCTCCCCTTTTACTTATGCCGACATGGCAAGGAAAGTAGCAGTACCGCATAAGCCAAACCATGCCATTATAATTTCCTCGAAAAACGAGAAGGATACCAGCTCAGAAGTGCTGGAAAAAATAAGGGATGCGGTGGACGCTAGGTCCATGGGAGTCCAAGTCAGCGGAATAAGAAAAGCAAGGAACCAAAAGGTGGTAGTGAGCTGCAGTGGAAAGGAAGACTTAAATAGAATCAAAGAAAAGCTAGGAAAGTCGCTCCATGGACTAAACATAGAGGAAACAAAAAGTAAAGATCCTTTGATAATGATTCGAGATGTCCTCATCTACAATACCGATGAAGACATACTAAAATCACTCAGAACACAAAATAAAAAAGTAACGGAAGACATTACAGAAGCCGATTACAGGGCCTGCGTAAAATATCGAAGACGTGCTAGGAACCCCTTAGAGAGTCATGTTGTCCTTCAGGTATCTCCAAAGCTATGGCAAAATCTCACGGTAGCAGGAGAAGTCCATATTGACTTACAAAGGAGACCAGTGCATGACCAATCTCCGCTGCTTCAGTGTACCAAATGCCTTGGCTTTGGCCACGGAAGGAAAATGTGCACGGAGGAGGCGGACTTATGCAGTCATTGTTCTGGCCCTCATCTAAGGAAAGACTGTCCGGCTTGGCTGGTGGGTGACCATGCATCGTGCAAAAACTGCCGCCAGGCCAAGATCGACAAGCATGACCATGGGGCTTTTGACAAAGTATGTCCGATAAGGAGGCGCTGGGATACGATAGCAAGGGCCAGCGTGTCATATTGTTAATAGAAACGGGCGTCATAAAGTATTCGGTTGTTCAAGCAAACCTGCAACGAAGTAAGCTAGCCACTCAAGAATATTTGAATGAAATGCAGAAAAGAGGAGTAAGTATCGGCTTAGTCCAAGAACCATATGTTGGTGCGATTGGGAAAGTCAAGAACTACACCGGTACAAGGATCATTCAAAGTATTTCGTCCACAATACATGGGAAACCGGTCAAAGCGGCAATTATAGTAATGAACCCTGACATCCAAATAATAACCGATCCTACCCTGACAACTGAAAATATTGCATACTCAATATTAAAAACACCAACATGGGAATTAGTAGTAATTTCGCTCTATTTCGAAGAACACGAACCTCTGGACCCATATCTGCACCACGTGGATAGACTTCTAACTCAGAACAGAACAAAAAATATCATCATAGGTGGAGACGTCAACGCATGGAGTCCATGGTGGGGCAGTGTGGCCGAAAATAACAGAGGTAAAGAGTTGTCCACATTCATAGAAGAAAAAAATATGTTCATACTTAACGTGGGTGATAAACCGACATTCGAGACGGTACGAAACGACAAAGTCTATCAGAGCAGAGTTGATATTACATTATGCAATGAAGAGCTGTTGAACGGGGTGAACGATTGGAGGGTAGACGATACAGTGTCAAGCTCAGACCATAACGCAATTTCATTTACAATTACTTTTGGGAAACCTCCACTCACAAAAGAGATAAAAACAACCAGGAGGTTTAACACTAAGAGGGCGAGATGGGATGAGTTTGAAATAACACTGGCGAATAAGTTAGTCGAAAAGAACCTAACTGGAAGGGCAATACAAGCGTTACAAAATTCGGAACAGCTAGAAATAAAAGTGGCAGAATACGTAACAGCCATAACCGAAACTTGTGAAATCTCTATACCAAGGAAAACATCGCATCCAAAATTTCATCTACCATGGATGAATGACGATATAGAAAATAAAAAGAAAGAAATGCTTACCAAAAAGAGACGCATACGTTGCGCGGCAAAAAATAGAAGAAAACATGTGATAGCGGAATATCTAAAAGCGAAAACATCGTATGAAGAAGAAGCTACCAAACTGCAAACAGAAAGTTGGAAAGATTATTGTGGTAAACAAGACAAAGAAAGTATGTGGGATGGCATATATCGTGTGATTAGACAAACGGCAAAAAGACAAGAAGATGTGTTACTGGTGCATGAAGGGAAAACCCTAAGTCCGGAGGAATCAGCGGAACTCTTAGTAAACGTCTTCTATCCCGATGACGATCCGAACGAAGACCTACCAATCCATCGAGAAGTAAGGGAACAGGCAAAGGAGTTTATAGAACTGGAGGATACCACGAATGATCCTCCGTTCACGATGGATGAAGTAAAGAATGCCATAAGAGAATTCAATCCCAAGAAAGCGCCAGGGGCAGACGGTCTAACTGCAGATATATGTCAAAGAGCAATACACACTAATGAAGAGCTATTCTTACAAATAACAAACAAATGCCTGAAACTTCATTATTTTCCCAAACAGTGGAAGTCAGCTGAAGTCATCATTCTGAGGAAACCTGGAAAGGACGATTATACTAAGCCAAAGTCATACCGACCGATTGGTCTATTGTCGGTTCTCGGTAAAACTATGGAAAGAATGATAGTTAAAAGACTGAGATGGCATCTTATACCTAAATGTAATCCTAGACAGTACGGGTTTGTCCCCCAAAGATCAACAGAAGACTCACTCTATGATCTCGTAAACTACATCAAGCAAGAAATTATTGATAAAAAACTAGTCATTCTCATTTCCTTAGATATAGAAGGAGCTTTTGACAGCGCTTGGTGGCCCGCCATAAAAAGACAGCTACAAATTAAAGAGTGTCCGAAAAATTTAAGAGGTATCATAAATAGCTATTTGGAAGAAAGGCGAGTCCGAGTAAGATATGCGGGAACAACTAGCTTGAAACAAAATACTAAAGGATGCGTGCAGGGATCGATAGGAGGGCCCACGTTTTGGAACCTTCTGCTCGATCCCCTTCTGGACTTACTAGAAAGAGATGGTACTTACTGTCAAGCCTTCGCTGACGACGTGGCGCTCGTGTTCTCGGGAAAAACTGCACTGGACCTGCAACAGAAAATAAACATAACATTAGAAAAAATACATAAATGGGGAATAGATAATAAATTAAAATTTGCACCTCAAAAAACATTTGCAATGCTGTTAACAAACAAGCTCAAATTTGATGCACCCATTATAAATATGGGAGGCGTACAAATAAAATTGGTAGAGGAAATTAAAATATTAGGACTGACAATAGATAAAAAGCTAACATTTAACAAACACATATCGAATGTATGCAGAAAATCCACCGATATCTACAAACAACTAGCAAGAGCCGCAAAGTCAACATGGGGATTAAACCCGGAGATAATAAGGACTATATACTTGGCGGTAATAGAACCTATTATCCTATATGCATCAAGTGTATGGAATGAGGCGGCCTTGAAAATAACGAGCAGAAAACAACTGGACGCAATACAAAGAGGCTTTGCACAGAAAATATGTCGCGCATACAGAACTGTTTCTCTTAATGCGGCGCTTCTCCTGTCAGGAATACTTCCTCTTGATATGAGAGTAGAGGAAGCTACAGCTATCTATGAGGCAAAGAGAGGAAAGCCTCTAACACAATTCATAGGAGACAGAGATCTGGAAACCAGGGAAGCGTTCACAAAAGCATGTCACCCAGCCAAAAACAAAACAGTAACCTTCAAGAACATCGATAAATGGACACCAGAAATACTATACTAGCAGAACATAATATTAATGGGCTTATGGTATTTACAGATGGAAGCAAAATTGAAGGGAAGGTGGGTGCAGCACTTTCTTGGTGGAAAGAAGATAAAGAGGTGGCCAGCAAGAAGTTAAAGCTAGAGAAGTTTTGCACAGTATTTCAAGCAGAGATGTACGCAATCTACGTAGCCACAGAACAAGCTATAAACATGAAAGTACCAAAGATCACGTTGCTGAGCGACTCAAGATCATCATTAGAACTGCTCCAAAATTATGACACCTACCACCCATTGGCGTGTGCAACTAAGCGAAACATAAACCTCCTAAACGCCAAAGGCATAGAGATGGAAATGTTTTGGGTGAAGGCACACGTTGGTGTGGAAGGGAATGAACGTGCAGATGAGTTAGCAAAAGAGGCAGCTCTTAAAATCAAAGCAGCAGCTAATTATAGCAAATGCCCCGTGTCTTATATAAAAAGGGAAGTACGACGGAAAAGCATAGAAAGATGGCAAAACCGATACCTTGATTCTGAAACAGGAAGTACGACCAAAATCTTTTTTCCAAACGTTTTTGATGCCTACAAAAATCTAAGGAAAATAAAATTAACACAGGTATTAGTACAAGCCTTAACAGGACATGGGGGGTATGCTCAATATCTGCACAGATTCAAATTGAAAACATCACCAGCATGCATATGTGATCCTGAAATGGAAGAAACACCTGTACACTTAATAGTGGACTGCCCAAAATACATCCGACAGAGAACCCAGCTGGAAATAGAATTTGAAATGAAAATGGAGCATAATAATTTAAATATTTGGATTGGGAACGATGAAAGCAGGGATAAATTCATAGAATTTTGCTGCAAAGTGACAGAAGACTCTAATAAAATCAATAAGAATTAATTTAATATAATATCATCAAGAAACAAATCTTTAATTATAATGGGTAAAATAGAATATGTATTCATATAATATGTGTTGCTATAAGTACGGAAATATTAATAATGTAAATAAAATATAATGTAATTTTCTTGACATGGTAACAAAAACTGAAATATTAATAATAATAGATTCTCTTTCAGCGTGAAAGAGACTATGGAATCAATAATAATTAATGTAATATTTTTCTTTTAATAATAATGTGTAAAATAGAAGATATATTCTTATAATATATTTTGCTATAGGTACGGATATATTAATATTGTAAATAGAATGAATTGTAATGTTCGACGTAGTAAGAAATAATTCTAATGACAAAGTCTCCGACTAAAGTCGGGGGAGTACTAGCACAAAGGGAGGGGTGGTTTAGTCCGTAGGTCGCCAAGGCGGAGTCGGACATAACCGTGGGGCCCGAGCCCCGCGGTATCCATGAGGATTCCCCCCTACCCTCGGGAGTAAAAAAAAAAAAAAAAAAAAAAAAAAACCTAACCTAACCTAACCTAACCTAACCTAACCTAACCTAACCTAACCTAACCTAACCTAACCTAACCTAACCTAACCTAACCTAACCTAACCTAACCTAACCTAACCTAACCTAACCTAACCTAACCTAACCTAACCTAACCTAACCTAACCTAACCTAACCTAACCTAACCTAACCTAACCTAACCTAACCTAACCTAACCTAACCTAACCTAACCTAACCTAACCTAACCTAACCTAACCTAACCTAACCTAACCTAACCTAACCTAACCTAACCTAACCTAACCTAACCTAACCTAACCTAACCTAACCTAACCTAACCTAACCTAACCTAACCTAACCTAACCTAACCTAACCTAACCTAACCTAACCTAACCTAACCTAACCTAACCTAACCTAACCTAACCACTTGGTGGGGAAGTACGGTCATAGACCAAAGAGGGGAGGAAATGGCAGGGACTCTTGACGAACTGGGCCTACACGTGTTAAATACGGGAAACATCCCGACTTTTGATACCATCAGGGGTGGCCAGCGGTACCACAGTTATGTCGACGTCTCAGCCTGTTCGACGGATATGCTGGACTTGGTGGAGGACTGGATGGTAGATGAAAGTCTCACGAGCTCGGACCACAACGGTATAACATTTAACATCAGACTTCAGAAATCTAAAGGCATGCACATCACTAGAACCACTAGATTATATAATACTAAGAAGGCAAATTGGGTAATGTTTCATGAGAAACTAACCGAATTGAAAACAGAGTACAAATTAACTTCAAAAGTAATTAACCAAATTAATGACAAAGACAATTTAGAAACAGCAATAGTTAAATACAGTACAATAATTACAGAAGCATGCATCAAAACCATCCCACAAAAGAAAAATAAAGAAGTACTTACCATTCCGTGGTGGTCCGAGAAGCTTGAGGCGATGAAAAATTTAGTCGCCACCAAGAAGCGCAGGATTAGATGTGCCGCGAAGATCCGGAGAGCGAAGGTCGTCAAAGAGTACTTGAAACAGAAAGAAGAGTATGAAATGGAAGCGATGAGTGCCCAAGTCAAGAGCTGGAAGGAATTCTGCGATAAACAGGATAGGGAGGGGCTCTGGGAGGGAATTTACAGAGTGATTGGCAGAACAAAGAGTAGAGACGAAGATCTGCCTTTGGAGTTGGAAGGATCAGTGTTGGACGCAAAAGGTTCCGTTAAGCTCTTAGCGGAAACATTTTACCCGGAAGACCTCACAGAAAGCGACAACGCTGAACACCGTCGTATAAGGGAAGAAGCGGAGCGAGTGAACGATGGAGAACAAGGTGATCCTTGCGATCCACCTTTCACGCTGACCGAACTCCAGACGGCGGTCGAAAGTTTCAACCCCAAAAAGGCCCCTGGCGCCGATGGCTTTACGGCCGACATATGTAGCCGCGCAATCGGAAGTGACCCTGACCTCTTTCTGGGGCTCTTAAATAAATGCCTGGCACACCACCATTTCCCAAACCTATGGAAGGAGGCTACTGTGGTTGTACTCAGAAAGCCAGGCAAGGACAAATACACCGAACCCAAATCGTACAGGCCGATTGGTCTTTTGCCTGTCCTGGGGAAGGTGTATGAGAAGATGTTGATGGCTCGAATCAAGCATCACCTTTTGCCAAGGATGAGTACTCGTCAGTACGGATTCATGCCCCAGAAAAGCACCGAAGACTCCCTCTATACGCTAATACAACACATTCGCACTAAATTGGACCAGAAGAAAATTGTAACTCTTGTGTCCTTGGATATAGAGGGAGCCTTTGATAGCGCTTGGTGGCCTGCTATAAGAGTCCGACTGGCAGAGGAAAAGTGTCCTGTGAACTTGAGGAGGGTCATCGACAGCTATCTGAGTCGCAGAATGGTGAAAGTTAGATACGCTGGCGAAGAGTATGGCAAGGTAACAGCTAAGGGATGCGTTCAGGGCTCTATAGGCGGTCCAATGCTCTGGAACTTGCTCCTGGATCCTCTACTAAAGGGGCTTGAGGGACGAGGTGACTACTGCCAAGCCTTCGCAGATGATGTCGTCCTGGTGTTCGATGGGGAAACGGCTCTCGAGTTGCAAGGACGTGCCAATGCCGCGCTCGAGTATGTTCGGGCGTGGGGTGTCGTAAACAAGCTCAAGTTCGCTCCGCATAAAACCAATGCCATGGTTATCACGCGTAAGCTGAAGTATGACACACCACGCCTGAGCATGGGCGGGGTCGACATTGACGCGTCCAAGGAGATTAAAGTTTTGGGGCTAATTATTGACGAGAAGCTTACCTTCAATTCCCACGTAGCTCACATTTGTCGCAAAGCTTTAAATCTCTACAAGCAGCTCTCGAGGGCTGCTAAGATTCATTGGGGACTTCAGCCCGAAATCATCAGGACGATATACACGGCAGTGGTCGAGCCTGTGATTATGTATGCAGCGAGTGCATGGGCACCTGCAGCAAATAAATTAGGTGTGAGAAAGCAGTTTGACGTTGTCCAGCGTGGTTTTGCTCAGAAGATGGTGAAGGCATACAGGACGGTCTCGCTCAGCTCGGCGCTATTACTCGCTGGGTTGCTTCCGCTGGACATGAGAGTCCGAGAAGCAGCCTCGCTTTATGAAGCAAAGAAAGGTCACTCGCAGCGGGTAATAGGAGATCGAGTAGTAGAGGTGCCAATGGCCTTTATGGACATGCCACACCCCGCACAACAGATGGGGAACCAATTCGTTTGCTTGATGGACGGTGCAGCA
>OU342488.1:3032500-3230128 GCA_910589525.2 Ennomos quercinarius
AGATGAGGTGGTCACAAAGGTAATTTTACCAGAGGGTTCAATTGGAATCAAACTTAACATTCCTTATTCGGTGACAAGACTGCCTGACACTCTGCACTATACTTACTTGGACACAAAGGGGCGTCCTGTAATCACATTTACTAAGAAGAATGTTGTAGAGAACCATATTCAAGACTTCCAGTTGCGCTACACATTCCCGCGCCTGCTTATGTTGCAAGAGCCACTGCTGGTGGTCGGTTTTCTGTTTGCTTTGTTTTTATTAGTCATTATTTATGTAAGACTAGATTTCTCTATTCATAAGTCTGAACATTCTCATAAAGATTAATTTTTCTGTCTAATCATATTTTTATTATCATTTAATGCTTACTAGTGTCATGCATTTATGTGAGTGAATAAAGTGGTTTTATTTATAGAGTAATGGTTGGTTTTATTTTCTTTACTTAGTTACAGGTCTAGCACTTAATTTAGTAGGTTTCTGTGGTAGACTACTTTGGTTTTCTTTGCACCAATCCATGCAAGCGCCTTGCACTTCTCCACTACTTGGAACATACTTGGTTATGTGCAGTTCAGCAGACAGATAAAAGGTTTTTACCAGGCCTGGATTATGAGGATACCAATAACATGGGATACAATCTAAAGTGCAGGCATAGGCAAGGCCTACTGGTAGTGGTAGTATATATTTTGTTCTTTAATGCTCTTACTAGCTTACTAATCTAAAAAAAATTTGCTGCATTATTATTCACTTGGCAGTGACAAGAACAAGAAAGTTTCTAGTACTAGTACAGTAAATATTACTACTGAATATAAAGCATAAAGCATGTATGGGTTTAAATAGCAGGTACATTAAAGATAACTAACTTTTGAATATTTTACAGAATCTTTATTATTCCCAATACAGATAAACATCTACTTACAAGCTTCGTATTTTATACAGTATCAAATGAGTAACAAGGTTATTTACAAAATAGTGTTTATCACAATGATAGAAGTTAAATCTTTAATTTTACTACATGAGAATTTACTTATACACTATATTCGGAGAGCTTAAATCTCAACACTACGGGAGCACTAGTGCAAGGTAGGATGGCCAGTTCTGTGACAACTCCGGTGACGAGGTTAGCAGGAGTGACGTCATACGTCAGGTTCAGAGGCGTTAAGTTTGGGTTGGACCTCCAATCCTTCAGCGGAGAGTTTTCGTCAGTCTTGTCTACGAGGTCGTCAGGATCACCTGTCAAAATACATTGCTATGGAATAGGTTATTTAAAAAAATCATCATTGATGTTTTAATCTAATATCTTATCTCATTAGTCTATATCACAGATTAGAGAAAAAAAGAAATGACTAAACAGATGGAGCGAACTTTGACTTTTGCGAACACCAATGCGTACCAGGGTCGGTGCAACTTTGCAACATTGCAACCCTACCAAGTGAAGAAATTGCACGAAGTTTTAAGTTGTTTTGTTTCTCCGGTGTCATTTTATTTAGTCGTCTTACGGGCATGCGTAGTTCCTTCAATGATAGAAGCAACTACGCATGCTCGTTCAATGACGTTTCAGTTGATGTTACAGAAAACTATGTTTTTTGTGGTTTTTTTATTATATTTTAGTGTTTAGTCAATAAATTTAACAAAATACTTATTTAAAATAAAGAAATTGACGTGTAATGTGTTTGGAATGCATATTCCAATACTCAAGAAGATTTACACAGGACAAATTATTCAGTTTCTATGGTGCAAATACTTTTCGTGTTTACGATATATTTTTGTGAGTAAGTAGATTTGCGTTCACATAAAACATACGTAGAATTTTGTGCAGGATTAGAATTGGGTGATTTGACTGCTGCTATTAAATTAGATTTTGAATTTTGGTACATATCGTAAATCCACAAGAAGGTTATCCAGTTGTTTACATTTCGAAATTAGAGATGATTTTACAGGTGTCGATGGGTTATCGATAATTTTGATATATGTATAATATGTAGATAAACCTAACCAATAACAGGTAGTACCTACTGGTTCAATCCTTAGAGTATAGACTAAAAGCATAGAGAGAACTTCATTATCTGTCAAGCGTACCACTTTTTTGAACACTTTTTATATGAAGTGGACACTTTGATGTGAATGAGTCTGACAGATTTGTATAGAAAAAACAGTTGACTCGAGTAGAAAAAATGGTACGGTGATTTTTTGCAAGCGTAGCTAATTACTAAATGTTTGTTTCTTTCCTTCGCCACCAACGTAGCGATACGTGTGAGCAGTACAAATATGATATCGTTATGATTGATCTCTCTATGCTTTTAGTCTATACTCTAAGGTTCATTCAACTCTTTAGATGGGCATATGATTGAAATTTGATAATAATGACACAGAACAAATAATAGTAAGTAAAACTACTACTGTTTTAATGAACAATGTTTTAAATGAGAATTTAAATAAGGTTTTGTTTGTTCACAGATTCTGCCAACCGTCATGACTACCTTTGACAAACCTACTTCAATGAACTTTTTATTTAGGGCAAACCTACTTATATTAATAATTTGTTGTTTACAATAGCTATTTTGAAATAAAACTTTAGTAAAAATACATTCTCTTTATTTCTCATTAATCTTACTTTACATTCTGGAATAACGTAAGGCCGTGGCTGTAAGGCAATAAATTAATTAGCTTAGGTTAGAACGGAATAATTTCGTGGTTGACCACTATCTTTCCTGGCGATAAGTGACATGCTTACCTATAGAAGATACCTAATCACTCCCGACTTAAAGTCACTCAGGGAAAAAAGATCCCAGTTAAAAGCTTTAGTGCGCATAATAATATTATATAGGTATTATTTTTCTTTATGTGCATAATATATGGAATATCAACCATTTAGTGACGTTCAATCGCTAGTCAATCATAAAATGATGATGGAAATGATGTACTAACCAAATTATTAGGCTCTATTATTTATTTCTTGAACTAGCTGGGCCATACAGTCATGACGCAAAAGAAGTCGGTTCTAGTTATCAGCTGGGTTACCATGGACAGTAGACAAAATTGTCTTTCCCCGTTTTACGTCACTTTCTTCATACTTGCTTGGAGTAAAACAGGGGAAGGACAGTTTTGGCTACCGGCCGTGCTAACCCTACTGGGATACCTAGTATTTTTTCTTCCGGACAGCGAAGATAATTGAGCTTTCCATCATCCCCCCACAAATTAGAGAAAATTAGCTCTGTTTATTTTAGGTGTCAGGCTTTTATTAAAAATTAAAACTCTGTTCAGTGAAGTATCGATATCGATAAAATAGCGTCTCATGACTATTTTTCAAAAATAGGTACGAAAATAATACACTGATGCTCCCTCTGGTTACTCTGTGGTCTATATTATGCCCGTTTTCACCAAAGATCCCTAAATTTTAAGGGACCCTTAAAAAGATTTAGTGACATCTGACAGTAATCTTGTTTTCACCGGCGATTAAGGGACACCCAAAGCATAAGGGATCCCCTAAGTTTAGGGGGCCGAAGCTCAACCCCTTAGCGTTATGTGGCAGGTTGAATTATCAAAATGCCAGATTTTTTCAATTGTATTTGGCAATTGTTTCTACCCGCATAACGCCAGAAAAGGTATTTGTTTTAATTTTTTCGGATGCATAATATATTAAAAACTCTAGTGCTAATATCAATAAAGCATGTTGCTTGTATTTTTGACGATTATTCTCTAAAAAATAAATAAAATAATGAAAATCGGCAACGTACGGTTTTGGAAACCGTAGAAAAGAATAAACTGTCACTTTACAATTTAAGTGTCACTCAGCGCTGTGAAAACAAATTTAGGTAAGGGTCAAATCTAAGGGGCCTTGTTCCTTTACTTTATTCATGATATTTTGAGACTTCAAAATTAATTCCTAAATTTTTTTAGAACAACGGGTCTGAAAATCCATTGTACAGATCCATGCTCTAATGGTTGTACATGTGGATACTAACCAATCTCATTGTGAACGAATGCGTCAGTCAGCACCCTGTCGCTGAACTTGTGCGTCTCGCATGCAACGAGTACTGGCTTGTTGTGAGCTCGAGCAGCGAGCGCGGCCGCCGCTGTACCACACGCGCCCAGGATCGAACCGTTCGCGAGGATAGAGTGCGCACCTAGCACTACCAAGTCCACCTGAACGGGAGAAAAGGAGGGGTTGAGAAAGAGGGTGTGATATAGTCTGCATAGCTAGCCTAACTTGAGTTTAGCCCAAAAGTTGAGTTGCTTCTATTTGTAAAGACCCCTTAGCTAGCCGCACAGCCCAATCAAAATTTATAGGTAAGATTTTTTGGGATGCAAAATGCCCGGCGCTATCCAGGCTGGTAAAATTCCTGCCAGCATTTACGGTAGCGTTGCACCATGTAGGGTCCGCTAGTGTCCCACTCACCCCCCGCATGATGAACCCGAGCGCGGTGATATCGACGCAGGTGCAGTGTATCCCGCGAGCCGGCGCGTCAAGTCCGCTATTGTCCCACTCACCCCCCGCATGATGAACCCGAGCGCGGTGATATCGACGCAGGTGCAGTGTATCCCGCGAGCCGGCGCGTCATGTCCGCTAGTGTCCCACTCACCCCCCGCATGATGAACCCGAGCGCGGTGATATCGACGCAGGTGCAGTGTATCCCGCGAGCCGGCGCGTCAAGTCCGCTATTGTCCCACTCACCCCCCGCATGATGAACCCGAGCGCGGTGATATCGACGCAGGTGCAGTGTATCCCGCGAGCCGGCGCGTCATGTCCGCTAGTGTCCCACTCACCCCCCGCATGATGAACCCGAGCGCGGTGATATCGACGCAGGTGCAGTGTATCCCGCGAGCCGGCGCGTCATGTCCGCTAGTGTCCCACTCACCCCCCGCATGATGAACCCGAGCGCGGTGATATCGACGCAGGTGCAGTGTATCCCGCGAGCCGGCGCGTCATGTCCGCTAGTGTCCCACTCACCCCCCGCATGATGAACCCGAGCGCGGTGATATCGACGCAGGTGCAGTGTATCCCGCGAGCCGGCGCGTCAAGTCCGCTAGTGTCCCACTCACCCCCCGCAAGATGAACCCGAGCGCGGTGATATCGACGCAGGTGCAGTGTATCCCGCGAGCCGGCGCGTCATGTCCGCTAGTGTCCCACTCACCCCCCGCATGATGAACCCGAGCGCGGTGATATCGACGCAGGTGCAGTGTATCCCGCGAGCCGGCGCGTCAAGTCCGCTATTGTCCCACTCACCCCCCGCATGATGAACCCGAGCGCGGTGATATCGACGCAGGTGCAGTGTATCCCGCGAGCCGGCGCGTCATGTCCGCTAGTGTCCCACTCACCCCCCGCATGATGAACCCGAGCGCGGTGATATCGACGCAGGTGCAGTGTATCCCGCGGGCCGCGAGCCGGCGCGTCATGTCGCGCGCACCACAGACTATCGCACGGAACTGTACGCCCGCCGCGTGAGCCTCCACTAGGATGCGCTCGATCAAGGACGAACTGGCGAGGGGAATACGCACCAACGTTCAGGAATATTGGTAAAGTCAAACATTAGGTATATGGAAAAAAGTAAAGGAAGGCCATAGTACAGATTACTATATTATAATTATCTATTCAGTGGTATAGGCTGGACAAAGATAATTATGACTTTAGGAGAGTAACATTTTTAAAAATTTTATTGTGAATAACTCTTACACGAACCCTATTGGGATAAGATTAGGCAAATAAACTAAAATGATAGTAGAAAAAAAATCTTTTAATCCCATCTATTCGAAAAGAGGCGGAGGGTCCCCCGATAAGCGCGCCTAAAATGGAGCATTTAGGCGCACTTAATAACAGTGACCAAATGACTTTTCTCATAAAGGGAGATGAAAAGCAGAGTATGCCACACGGGACCAAATTATTTAACCTCGAGCGACGTAGGCACTTCAAATAGGGATCCAAAGTACCTACGTCGCTCGTCGAATTCTAGAGTAGAATCCTAAGCGTAGCGTGGGCGCTACGCTTAGGATTCTACTCTAGAATTCTTCGCTTCGCTCTGGATTCAAACAATCGCTCTCGCCCTAGTAGATATAATATAAGCCCTATAGATACATTATTTTGGTCCATTGTGAAACAATCTACTATAAAGCCAAAAATTGTGAATTAAAAATGAGCACTTCTTTTATTTGCCGTACCTATAATAACTACATACTGACTTCCCAGAATTTGATGCTTATTGTCGACTTTACCGGATGGTGCAAATAACAAGGTGTTCTTTTAGATCATTGCGATCAGAACACTAAAAATATATATTGTTCAGTACACAGATCTCAGAAACTACATAAAGGGAGATATGAAAGGGGCGGTGCCGCCGGTATCGCAGCAGTAAATAAATAAATGTGTGTACATTTCACACAACGCCATCTAGTCCCAAACTAAGCAAAGCTTGTACTATGGAAACCAGATAACTGATATAATAATTATATATTACTTTTTGTTTATAAATACATACATAGAATACAATATAACAACCAGACACAGAACAAACACCTATGTCCATCACACAAATGTTTGTCCTGAGTGGGAATCGAACCCGCAACCTACAGTTCAGAAGGCAGAGTTACTACCAACTGAGCTATCAGGCCAGCAATATGCGCAAAAACGTACCATGTGGCCGAACGGCAGTCGCGATATATTGTATGTAAACAGTTTACAATGCTCGCTATTTACTAACGACTACTCGAACGTTGAGTTCTAATAACGCAATGGATAATGCTAACAGAAGATTCAGTCGCGCCGTTGCTCGCAGTCGTGATGGCAGGCGCGGATACAGAAATTTCTTAAGGGGGGGGGGGGGGCGCACAAATCATTATAGTAGGGAAGTTCAAGGGGGGAATTTGGAATTAAATGATGAATTCCATGCACCTATACCGCGCCTGCGTGATCGTGAGTTTCTAATTCGTACTCAGCGCACGGGACTACTCCCGCTACCATCTCTCTATATCTCTCTGTGTCTCTCTAAGACTAGGTATACATTTTTAGTTTTTTATTAAAGTCGGCTTCGAGACTACTTTTAGCTTTTATTCACGTTCCCTTCCCTTTACTTTCAGATTTGGCTATCCACGCCCGCTAGAAAAATTTACCTATTATTAATTTGGAATCAGTGCCCCAACATTTGTGCTTACCAGCCGTATGTGAAGATATTATCACCGTTACGAATCTTCTTCCTGACTGTAATACTGATCGCTTCCCCGGCCATGTCTATTTGCTCGCGGATATACCGATCGATCTCTTCCTGTAGGGTCTTTTTTGCCTGTGGGATATTATAATATACAAGGTGAGTTTGAATTGGTATGTTATCCCGAAAGGGAGGGACTGGGACCATGATAGCCCACAAGTTGTGAGATTTTACTTAAAACTGGGTGTTTCAAAACTTCCATACTAAAAAATAAATCCACTCACAAAGTTGCACGTGCGATCGCTACGAGAGCTAACAAGATACTATAAATTCATTTCTAAACACAGGTCGTTAAACTCATTTAAGTGCATTCGGTCAAGGACGAAGTTCAACCACCCAGCTGCGCTAGGGCTATCTTCGAACGTAAACCTTACATGGCATTTCTTCAATGAAAAACTATTAATTTAGAAAAGTCGTAGAACAAATTATGTCTACCTTGGGGGAGTAGATTTACCCCCTTTCGGGATAATATACCAACTCAAACGCAGATAGTAGCTCATACGAATGTACATACTTACTTAGGATTTCAAGAGAATTTGAACTTTATTAAGCTAAGGATAAGGGCATTGTTAAGTGGACTAGTTAGTTCGAATCGAATCCTACTCGGCGCAGCCCCGCTTTCTAAATTATGTGCGGAATTCACTTTTTACAATGGTGAAGAAAAATATCATGAGGAAATCGTGCATGATCAGGAACACCAACTACAATAGCTTCCCAATCACAATAGCAACTGAGAATTTAATTCCCGATTGTCACCCGGGGGCGATCCATGTGAGGTCAACTGGGAGTATACCACTTGGCCAACGTTCGGAAAGACTTAGTATTCTTTTATGTTAATAACGTGACGAGCTAGTCATTTGCCTGATGTTTAGCGTCACGGCTACCCATAACAGATTGCAGTATCACTCGGAACTCTAAATTAGTATGACTTTGACACTACACTGCTCACGACATCTTACACAGCAGTATATAATAGTAATAAGATTACTAGACTATGTGATCAGATCATAAAGTCTCATTTGCGCAGTAATTTCACTAGCTACAATGCTTTCAAACCGGAACACAGTAGTGCTTGCATACTACTGCTTGGCGGCAGAACAACTGGCAAAGCGGTGGTACCTACCTAGACGAACTTTGCAGAAAAGTCCTGCCACCTCAGAGATTATAAAGCCCGTACCACCTAGTAAAGTATAACCCTGTCAAAGGTCGAGTCCCAGCAATGGGCACGTTATGAGCTACTCAAGAGTCATCATCATCAGTCTGAAAACGTCCACTGCTGAACATAGGCCACCATACAGGGCTATTTAGAGCGCCAGGTTGCGTCTTGCATCCGACAGCTACCCACGGTTTTAACCAGGTCATCGGTCCATCTAGTGGAAGGCCAGCCTCTGCGTCTTCCAGTGCGTGGTAGCCACTCGAGAACCTTTCTTTCCCATCACCTGTCGTGTTAAGAGTACTCACATCGAATTCGTCCACGTTGTTGGGCAGCCGCGTGAGGTGTCGCCGGAAGTGGTTGATAGCATTGGTCTGCGAGGCGGCGGGCTCGCGCATGCGCCACAGGTACCGTACGCTCGCCGCCACCTGCGCTTCCAGGCCGCGCGCGAACTCTGTGCGCGCTGGGAGCGCATAGTCACGCACCATCTAGGGACGCGCCGGGGAATGACGGATATAGAAACACTACTAATTCATAAATGAGTTTCACTACACTTGATTAAAGCTTAGTATGCAGAATACATGACTCAAGTGTACAGCACGGTTCACATGGTTATTATACAGCACAGACCATGTGACCCAAGTGTAGAGCACAGATCACATGACCCCCGAGTGTACAGCACAAATTACATGACTGCAAGTGTACAGCCCAGATCACATAACCCCAAGGGTACTGCACAGGGGGCGTACCGTGAGCTTTTAGCGCGATTCAAAACAGAGCCTTATTGGATCGCTTTGTTTTTTTTGTATGGGGATTTTGACAAGCGATCCAGTATAGGCTCTGTTTTGAATCGCGCTAAGAGCTCACAGTACGCCCCTGATCATATGATCCAAGTGCACAGCATAGATCTCGTGATGCAAGTGTACAGAACATATCTCATGACCCAAGTGTTGTACAGCCCAAATCACATTACCCAACATAGTGTACGCTGAAACATTAGGACATGACCAAGTTCTCTATATGATTTTATGGCATATTTAAATAAACGTTTATGACTTGAGCAGTTTTTATGATGAAATAAGGTTTAAATGTTTCCTCTGCATAACTCATCTCCAGCTTCATTTGCACTTCCATTTGGTGAAATGTCAGTAAACAATAAAATATTATTAAGAATCTAAAATTGTAGATGGTAAAGGTTCAAGTAGTTTAGGTTTTTAAACTACTTATAAGCCAAAAGATTGCTAGATTGTAATATTAGTAGAGTGCTTATTTTAAAAGTACTCTAGGAAATAGAAAAAAAAAATTGGTGAGATGAAATCCAATACTAACTTACCTTCTTCAAAGCATTGAGCAGAGCAATACATCTAGCATTTGAGCCGGTCACTACCCTGGTGGCTAACTGTACCCCTAGCTTTATGATGGCCGGGTGCAAGCTGAAAAAAAACGCTTATACAATGTATATTATATATTATATAACCTACCCAGTTATAACAATGGTATCAAAACAAACAGATCAAGGATAAGTATTATATAGTACAAGTGTTTTTATCTCTGAATGTAGACTTTACTACGCCAATATTACAGAATATTATACTCTAACTGAAGTGGAGCCACTTTATTACCTTAAGTAGTTTACAACACAAGATATCTAAATCCATGTAAGACATAGCATGCCTATTGACCTAAAAAATATCAAGTGTTGTAAATAAAGGCGTGTAGGACAAACAACACAAGTGTTGTCTTGAGGATCCATGATACTATCTTTTATCTCGCTCGCACATTTGTAACATTACTGAAGACATTATAAAATAAATAAAAGTAATAACACCCAAGGACCACACATACACAGACACACACACACATAGATCCTGGACTCTCACTAGGATTCCCTGTATATAAAGACCGATGCAGAAAAAGTAGTTGCATTTTTATTTTATTTTATAAAGAAGTATGGACAAGTACTAACTTGGAGTTGATAGGTATCTTGCTTAGCTTTTCCTTAACATCATCTTCATTGTACATGTGCCTGTACCAACTCACCGTGAGGGTCGGCTCCTTTGCGTTCTGTTTACTCACTGTTTTAGGTTTTGGAGATTTATCCTGAAATGTTACCATTATTTATATTAGATTAGGTAGTTGTACTTTTATACTCATAGATATATAGTATTGAGACATTAGGGATATTGTTTATTGCATTTCTTACATGGCTTCATTACAAAACATGTCCACTTTGTTGTTTTAGTTATGTTGAATCTTAAACCTAGACCTTTTAATTTATAGACTAACATACCTTAATAATAGTAACTTTTGCAGCCTCCTTAGTTGGTTCCTTGCTTGCTTGAGTATTCTGCACTTTTGGCTTGGCAGCAACCACTTTAGGCTGAGTGGCTGCTTGTTTAGCTGCCCGCTGTGCTTCTTGCTTTGCTCGCCTTTCAGCCCTTAACTCAGCCTTACTTTTCCCTTCGCCTTCCTCTGCAGATCCTTTAGGTTTCAGGTTAGAAGCAGGCCCACTGTCATCTTTCAGTGGTGCATTGGGCTGCACTTTAACTTGTTCAGGTTTTATATCAATAGTCTGTGCTTGCAACAGCTCTTTAGGTAATGGTGCAGATTTCTGCAGAGAGGTAGGGGAGTAGGTCACTTTATCTTTCGATGTTAATAGTGTTATTTGCAAAAATTATATGGTTCACAGATTACGCTGGTGGTAAAGCAAGGGTGAAACAGAAGTATATTAAACACATCTTAAGTGACAGAAAAACTAGTGAGAGTAGTCTGACATTGAACTTGACGTAGTCTGCAACTTATGGAACACAATTTAAATTTTAACTAAAAATTATTATCTATTCCAATATTATTTATAGATGAGTTTCATAACAACCTTTAATGGTAGCTTTGTTACTGTTATTTAGAACCATAATATTGGTTGTTATTTAGACAAGGCAACAATCAAGATCAAATTAACAAAATACAACGACATCTACCACACAACAACTCAAAATACCTTTTCTGGCTTCTGTTTATCCAAATGGAGAGCCATCACTTGAGCAGTAACTTCTTTAAAATCTTGTGCAACAACCTTTATATCTCTTAATGTTTGTACTACATCTCTTACCGTCATTTCTGTGTCTGCCTTAGGTGTGATATTGGCTGAAGGTACGGAAGCATTGACACCCGCAGCATCTCTCTTCTTAGCTTGTTTTACAGCTTTTTTTGCCACTCTTGCAGCTTTAATCTGCTCTGGATCTTCTCCAACTCCTTGAGTAACTTGCGTAACCTTTTCTATGGGTACTGCAGCTCTATCAACCTCATCATTGCTCTTGGCCTCTTCTACCAGTTTGCTACAACTATCTTCTGATTTATTTGTTACTTCCTTTGATTCTTGTTTGGGTTCATCATCTTTGCTAACTTCTGTAGGCACCTCCTCAGGGCTATCTTTCTTAGCTCCTTGGCCTTTAGAAGGTTGTTTGATATCTAATCCGGCATCTCTTTTCATCTTAGCCTGCTGTTTAGCTAACTTCTTTGCTTCCCTAGCAGCTTTGACTTTTTCTCTAGACTCTACAGGATCATTTGTCATTGTGCCTATGTCTTTTTTTACTATACTGCAGTCAGGGCAATTACATGGACCGTAATATACTGGCTGATCAACTGAAACAGCGGCATTCACATGCAACCCCTGTTTTTGTGGCTGACTTTCTGTTTCAACATTTACAGCTTGTTCATCAGTTTTGTGAGACTTTTGTGGCCTTTTCCTGCGATTTTGTCTCTTTTGCGTTACACTTTTTGTACCAGCTTTGGATATGGCGGCACTTTCCTACAGTCATAAGCCAAAGTTAAACATTACTAATTTAATAGAAAAGAATCAATGTGCTCTGGATGCACAAAGCTATAATTAGAATACAATTTAAAAAGGTGCTGCTGGGCTAGCATAGACAGTAGACGAAATTGTCTTTCCCCTGTTTTACTCCACTTGACAAGTAACACAAAACAGTGAAAGACAATTTTGTCTACCGGCCTGGAGATATTCTACTAATGTTGCAAAGGTTGCTTTAGTACCCAGTCACATGCAGGGGAGGGGGAAAGGTGGTGAGGAAGGGAGGAAGACCCCCCCTGCCTTAGCACAGATAGGTAGACAAAATTGTCTTTCCCCTGTTTTTGTCTTGATAAGTAAGTATGGAGAAAGTGACATAAAAAGGGGGAAAGACAATTTTCTCTACCACCCATACTAGGCAGGCTGGAATGGAAATGTATAGTTTTTGAGTTATCAGACTTTTTTGTTACTTTTAAGTTAAACACTTAAATATTATAACTTTAGCTATTTTCACTGGGTTTATGGAAGTTTTCCAGGATGTGTAGTTTTTCTGTGTATATAAAAATCCACGAAGACAAAGTCTTCTAAGCTATCTGACTCTAAAAGGTGAATTTTACAAGTTTGAAAAAATGATTTCTCGAAAACTATTAATTTTCGCAAGTGTTTGCTTCTATAGACTATTACCTAACGTTTAAAACCAAAACTACCCTCTAATTAGAGTGGTTGGATCACTAAAGCCAACCCGTTCCAATTACTTATAATAAGTTTGCATATTTTATAATAACATAACCCTAAAATCTAGGTGACACATATGCATACCATTATTTAATAATTGGTGGTACCTTTCTTGACGACATCACTGGTATCCTTAGTAAGGCATAAAAAAGCGTGAAATCATTACCAAACAATTGTTTAAATACGAAAGAAACAATGAAAAATGTTATAGCTCCAAACTTACCACTCAGGCAGGTACAAAAGTTTAATCCTCACTGCAATCACTGTAACGTAGCCCACCGACACCCAAGCTACAGGTATCACTAACAGGAACTAATATTTGACGAAATGTATAAGTTTTAAAATGTTAAAAACCATGAAAATCCTACGAAAACAGTAAAAAAACGAAATGATGAAATTTTCATAGCTAGGGGTGTTCCGATACTAGTAAATACAAGTAAGAACTCGATACTTTTCTTTCGATACCAAGTACTTTTTAGCATCAAGTTATTCTTTCGATACTTACTTGGTATCGGAGAGAAGGTATTAGTAGCGAATCGAATCAGTGCTGCCAAGTCAAAACAGGATAGTCGCCTAAAATTCAATGCCAAGCAGTCTTAATATAATTTTCTTTAGCCTAATATCACCTAATTTTAAGTCAGGTAGCCTAAAAACGTGATTTTTTAATGTATACTTAAGCCTAAACCAACCCCATTTTTTATTTAAGCTGGATTAAATCGAATGCAAAGTTAATTCTAAGCGTTGAATACAGTTCAAATATATTATACTTCATCATCATCATCATTAACAGCCTGAAGACGTCCACTGCTGAACATAGGCCTCCCCCAGAGCACGCCACCTTGAGCGGCTGCTCGCCTCCTGCATCCATCGGCTCCCCGCGGCTTTCACCAGGTCGTCGGTCCACCGAGTGGGGGGCCGGCCTACGCTGCGTCTTCCGGTTCGTGGTCGCCACTCGAGAACCTTTTTTCCCCATCGGTTGTCAGTTCTACGAGCGATGTGGCCTGCCCATTGCCACTTCAACTTACTAACTCTAAGAGCTATATCGGTCACTTTAGTTCTCCTGCGGATCTCCTCGTTCCGGAGCTTATCTCGCAGGGAAACACCGAGCATAGCTCGCTCCATAGCTCGCTGCGCGACTTTGAGCTTACTAATGAGGCCAACAGTAAGAGACCATGTCTCAGTTCCATAAGTCATCACCCCATCTCCATCCCCAGCTCTTCCCGTGGGTGCCGTAGAAGGCGGCTAAAGGAATATCCAGGGAATGGGTCGCAGCGTTCCCCTCGATCTTGGTGATAATCAATCCTCACCTACTGCGATCACCAAGCCGCCTCCTGCCAAGCGTGGTGATTGTGGTGATTATGGTAACCCCCCCCCCCCCCCGCCCCCCTAATGACAAGCACAAATATTATACTTAATTAGATAAATTAAAAATGAAAGATTTATTATTAATTTATCTAATGAGGAGTTTTATTTAAAAAAAACTAGTTCCGCTTCTTTTACTAGATGGCGCAGTAAGTAATAGTTTAAACCTTTCAAACCACAGAGTAGTTGAAACATAAGAAAATGCTTAGGCAACCTACAAAGAAATGTCAAATTCAGTTGAGTGTACCACGAGTACATTGTCTGTAGTATCTCCTAAGTAGTCTGTGGTGCATTCTTTTTAAGTAAATTGAAGTGCAGCAAACTGCGAGACAGATAAACGCTAATATTATGATCCAAAATAAAGCAGAGCTATCGTGCAACGAAAATAAAACAAACGAAACATTTTAGAGTTGGCAGTCAATATCGTGCCACATTTCCTATAACCTGTGGTCTATGCTTGTGACAGTGACAAATTTTGGTAAAACCACAACTGGCGCCATCTATTGGGTCATACATAAAACACCGTTTCGTTTTTTTTTTTAAATAAAACTCCTCATTAAGTGTACTCGGTATCGGAAAGAAAGTACTCGCATCTAATATAACGTCAAATAAAATATCTTGAATACATCCTGGGCCTCGTTTTATAAAGCTACTAGTACAAGCTAACAATTGTAGCAGCTACAAGAACAAGTAACTACAAGTTACTAGTTACGGCGTTTTATAAACAACAATTATCGATTACAAGTGTAAATTACAAGTATAATGCACATCACTATGAACGTCACTGAGGCCTCACGGCGGGGACCACAGACTAAGTAGAGGATAAAGTGTAGATTATGATATTACAAGTTGCACATCACTATGAATGAACGTCACGGTCAATAGCTTTTTTTTAGTTTGGCTCCCATTCATTAGTGAATTTAGCCGGTGTGAATTTTACATTAAATCCCTACATAATATAGAAATTAGAAACATTATCTATTTGTTTGTTGTGGCTTTCATGCTAAATTGGATGACCTTTTTTAGATGAACTTATATTACCGGGATAGATGCGGTTTTTTTCGGAAATTCATGATATCCCACGGAAAATTATGCAAGTTTTGGGTGAAATCACGGGGCGTCTCTATTTTTAAGTAAAGCTATTTAAGTAAACAAAGTTGGGTCTAAGTCACTATTCTCATAATAGGTTTTGTAATATACAGCTACGCTCATTTTTCATGGGCTTCGCTCAAGCTGAATTTCTCATTATTTAAACATAATCAGTTCATATTTACTTAATTTAACTAATTGAACATTAATTAATACGTGACACGACCAATACAATACACTTTCAATAAATTTATCTAAACTTGTACTCATTTTACCTAGCTCTTTAGTCAGGTAAAAAACTTTACAAGTTGTAGTTCCGTACACTTGTAATGACCAAAACAATTGTTCGATTTTGCATTTTAAAAATGAAAACACACTATGGATTGTCTATGGTCTAGGAACAAGTGCTTGTAATTCATAGAGTAAAGCAATATATCGGGGGACGTAGTTTGTAACTTGTTGTCTTGTAGCTTTATAAAACGCATTATTTCACTTTTTTTTGGCTGTGTTGCCAGTTTTTCGCTACAAGTACAAGACTTGTAGCTTTATAAAACGAGGCCCTGGTGCTCGATTGTCTGACACTTCGCACCTTGGTAAAGTAGTTCAGTCAAACGAAAACAAAAAAAAATTTACTACAATGAGGTAAAACGTGTTTATTTTTTCGGTTTTAATAAATAATAAAAAAATGTATCGATATGAGTAGGTATGAGGTACATTTAGGGAATGAGGAGTTTTATTTTAAAAAAAACACTACTTCCGCTTCTTTTCTAGATGGCGCTGTAAGTACATAGTTTAAACCTTTCAAACCACAAAGTAGTTTAAACATAAGAAAATGCTTAGACTATTTACAAAGAAATGTCAAATTCAGTTGGGTGGACCACGAGTACATTGCCTGTAGTATCTCCTAAGCAGTCTGTGGTGCATTCTTATTAAGTAAATTGAAGTACAGTAGATCTGCGAGATAGATTAACGTTAATATTATGATCCAAAATAAAGCCAAGGTATCTCGCAACGAAACTAAAAAAAACGAAAGAGTAAAATTGTCAGTCAGTATCGTGACACATTTCCTTTAACCTGAGGTCTATGCTTGAAGCAGTGACAGTGACAGATTTTAGTAAAACCACAACTGGCGCCATCTATTGGGTCATGCATAAAAAATGATTTCTTTTTTTTAATAAAACGGCTCATTCATATGAGTAGTATCGAATAATGATTTGAGTACTCCTTATATGGATAGGTATCGATACTTTTATGGTATCGGAACATCCCTATTCGTAGCGTTCCAGTTCCAAAAACTCAAATTGACATTCATTGACTTATATTATTTGACGTACTTTTGACGTTGACGTAGACCGCAGACCGCTATGTTTCTTATTTTTAGTTCCACGCGATTATATTATACCTTATTTAGCCAGGCAACAGAAGGGAGCAAACAAAGCCTGCCTTCGCCGGCCCATCCATTCATCCTTTTCCCCTATTTTTTTTTCTCTTTCGCTTCCCTCTTAAGTCTTACCCATAAACAGGGTAAAGGCATAAAACTAATTAACATGTGCGAAACCAGGGCGGGTCAACTAGTACAAAATAATTTTAAAAGTGCGAGCGGAGCGAGCGCTAAAATTTTTCTATTACACCTTGACACATTTTGGCAAAATAATTTTAGGAAGAACTCAGATGCTTTTGGGCCGAGCTTGAGTCCCAAGCCCCCTAAATCCGCCACTGCTCAGAAATATCATTTTGAAACAGTTGACTCGTTTTTCCATAATTTTTATCAAAATCCAAACTTACGCTTACATTTTAATATGACAGTTTATTGTAGTGTAACCTAACCTAACCTATTTTAGAAAAGCGCTGTGGGGGAGGCCTATGTTCAGCAGTGGACGTCTTCAGGCTGATGATGATGATTTTAGAAAAGACATGTTTAATAAAATTCTGGAACGAACGCGCGAGCGGAACGAGCGCAAGAAAAATCCAAAACTGCTCAGAAATATTAGTGTGTTTGAAACAATTTACCCGTTTTAGCCTTATGTAATACTAGCTGACCCGCCCCGGCTTCGCACGGGTTAATTGGTTTTACGCCTTATCTCAGTCTAAAGGAAGAGGGAAAAAGATAAGGGAAAAGGATGAATGCATGAAATGGTGAAAGAAGGCAGGTGCGCCAGCACCTACCTCTATGTTTGAATTTAACATACTTATGTTTGTTAATCTTGAAATAAATAAATCATTCATCAATTCAAATTACTGTTTTGGTTTGGTCACAATCATTATAACATCAAAAAAGAACGTGTAAAATATTAATCAATTTATTTAAATTAATTATAATAAAGTTTACAAACAATATTTGATGTTTCATTAAAGATGTTTCAAATATTTCGAAATCTAAACATTTTATCTTTCTAACCTTTTCGTAACACTAGTTGTCAAATGTAGACAATATCTTAATGGCTATTCTTGTACACAGTAGCACCATCGTTGGGTGTTGTTGCAAATAAATAAGAACCAACATCTTTCTTGTCAAGTTTGCAATGTTCTACGTAAAATTTATCAGTTAATATTTCTATATATTTATCTACTTCTTCTCGATGGCATAGTGCTACAACACATCCACCCCAACCAGCACCTGTAAGACGAGCATCTACATCTACTTCCTTTGATAGATCTACAATTAAATCTAAATTATCATGAGAACATTCATAAAGACTCTTCAGACTGTCATGGCTTCCAGACATCAATTTGCCTAAGTCATTTAGTATATTTACGTTTTTATCAGTTTTTGCACATATTTGCCGAAACTTTTCGACTCTTGATGCTTCTTCGTAAACATGTAGAGCCCGTTGTTTTAATTTGAATTCTGTAATATGTTTGGTGTTAGAAGTTAAAAATGCACTATCGATTTCTTGTTCACGTATATTCAACAAACTACAAATATCAGTTTTTCTGTATAAGTTTTCTGGAAGGTACTTATAAACAATATTGACCATTTCATCTAGAGTTTTATTAAGATTTCTCTGTAGTTGACTGAGAGTGATAACTTTATTGTTTGTTATTAGGCCTTCACGAGCTGCTATTATTTGAGCTGCAAGCCTGCATTCTATAACTCGCCTGTTATAATCATTTGTAGCAGCTTTATTAGCTTCTGCCAAACTATGAGCTACCACAAATGCTGCATTTTCAGGCAATACTACAGGCGTCGCATTCAGTGGTTGAAATGTGATATATTGCGCGCTATATTTTTCAGCAAGGAATGCTATTGCTTGATCCATGCCACCTCCTTGTGTCCCAATATATTTCTCACTTTCTGCACATAAAGTGGCGATTTCTGTTTTTATCAATTCAGCGTTTTGTCCATAAAGGAACGCCAGGCAAGATGCGCTTACTAAAGCTGAAGAACTAGACAGTCCTGAAGCTGGAGGAATGTTTCCGTCTATGTAAAGCTGCAAACCATTTATTATTTTATTTTTCAAATGTTCTAGCCCTCCTTTTATACCACATAATACATAGTTATACCAAAAAGGTTTTCCATTTTCATCTGGATCAATCCGGATTTCTTGAAAAGTTGTTATCTCCATATTATGTTTACAATATTTTTGGTTAACGTTGCGTAGCTGAAGCTTTAAGTCATCTGTTATCGCCGCTGCAATAAGTATATCCTGCTCCAATGCCATTGGCAACACTGGATATCCACAGTAATCAATATGCTCGCCAATAATATTAACGCGTCCCGGCACTTTGACGAAAAACAATGGATACTGACCAAATTCCTCTTTAAATAGTGCATTTAATCGCCTCATCCTTTCGTTTGGCAATGTTTCGATTTGTTTTATTGGAACTACATCACTTTTAAGGTTGGAATTCATCATACTAACACAAATCTAAGTAAATAAGTAAATATTGAATAAAGTGACGTTGAAAATAGCAGGGAGTAGTTTTGAATGAAAACGCGATACGTAAGCTAATGCGAAGCCAAGTAACGTGAGTGAGATTGTGTAAAATATAGTACGTATGTTGCTCGTTTTTCTCACATGAACACAATAACACTAACGTAGGTGCCCGGGCTGACTGAATCACTCCGCTCCGCACACCGCACCGTATCCGCGCGTCCGAGGCGGCCTGACTGATAAGACCGTGTGCATTGTCAATGGTTATATTTCCGTTATGCTACGAGTTATTAATTTGTACCTCTCTACATATTATAATAGACATATCGGTCGGTAGGTAAATATAGTTAGGTATTCTAGGTATATATTTTGCTGTACAATAGATATTTCGTTAATGGCTGAGGATGAAACAAATTAGTTACAATATAATTATTATCATCATTATAAATTAGATAGGTAGGGGTGGATCACGGGCAATACCCAGTACTAGGTGGGCTTAAAATTGCTGAGCAAACACTTTAGGTTAATTTGGGTGGAAAAGCGAGTGGTTTGATTCACTGGCGTAGGTTAGTACCTATGATCCCATAGATGTGCAGATATTTAGATTTAATTTTACAAACTAAAACATACCTACACAAATGTTGACATTGTGTGGTGTGATGTCTGCAATAAATGTATTTTCTATCTTTCTTTCTTTATTATATTGAGGATTTACATTAGGTAAAAGGTCAATACCCTTAAAGTAGAACGTCTGTATTTAATTAACAGTTTACTTTGTTTATCTCGTGAAAATTAATAGGTATAGCATTTGGCTCTCTTTATGTTTGTTACTCCTTCACGCTCAAACGGCTGGACGGATTTGGATGAAACTTGGAATATAGATAGCTAATGAACTGGATTAACACATAGGCTACTTTTTATCCGCGGGTGAAACCGCGGGGCGCAGCTAGTATAACATATATATTAAGCTATTTTAGCAGCCGATTATATGTTCTGTAGAAGCCTTGCCATCGATGAACCTTGCCCCATTTTCAATTATGTGCCTGTAGGAATTCTGTGAGGTGCCTTTATTGAATGACACGTCTATAATCTCAGTACTTACTTAATAACTCTACCTTATAACTTAATGGTGGAATGGCCGAACAAAACATAACTAAACGCTTTAGTTTTTCTAAATCGTTCTAATGACCCAAAAAAAATAGTTTTGAACATATTTCTCCGAAACAACAATAACGATTCAGTTTTTTTATTATTAAATTAACTAGTCAGACGGGTGTTCTAAGGAAATTATACTTACTTAATGGTAAATGTAAAATATTTATTTGATATCCATATTTCACGTAATCCACAAAAAGCCGCAAAATTAACACAT
The DNA here is from genome assembly GCA_910589525.2 of Ennomos quercinarius. Taxonomy (NCBI): domain Eukaryota; kingdom Metazoa; phylum Arthropoda; class Insecta; order Lepidoptera; family Geometridae; genus Ennomos; species Ennomos quercinarius. The sequence goes on from OU342488.1 coordinate 3,053,086, forward strand.
TTTCATGCGCAGACTCAGTTTGACATGAAATTATGTTCTGCGATAGATCGCTATAGATAGAGACCCCGTCAATAAAAGAAACGTGCTGTGACAGGGCCTTAAATAGGTCTTTTTGCTCGCGGCTACCCTAAAAATTAGAACAGTATTACAGTAGACAGGTTAGTAAAAATAAAGAATGGTTGATTTCTAACGGTATATTTTGAGTATTAGCAAAAACAGGTTGTTTAACATACATTTCTGTAATCGGCACGCAAAGCAATCCGCTATATTTCTATAAATATAACGGGTTAACGTCTGACGACATCTTGTCCTATTGAAGATACTTACGGTGGGTTTTTTGACCCATAGTTAAGGTAACCAATTCAAAAAGTAAAAAAAGAAACAAAAAAAGTGTAACTTTTAACCATTGCTTAGAATTTGTTAGCATTCTTAACCATTGGTTACTTTAACTACGGATCAAAAAACCAACCCTTAGACTGTGTGTGTGTGTACATTATACGAAAGTGTGTAAATAATCGTCATCAATACATCTCACATACCAGACCTACATCTTCTCAAACCAGACTGAAAGAAGTGGCTTTTAGTGGTAATTACAATACCTACGAAAACCATACATACCTACTACTAATTACCTATTTCCTTCTATACCTATACCTATATATTTGTATGATAGTAATCATACAAATCGCAAGGTTTTACTATTGTTTTTTTATAAATAGGAACGAGGTAGGTACACTATAACACTTTTATACAGGCGATCTCATCTAGCGAACACGTTTATGTTTTATAAAGATAAGACGATGTATTCTTTGGCTTTAGATAGACTCAGAAGTTATAGAATGCTCAGAAGGATGACTCGGTCCCAACTTACGTCTACGTAACGCTTGCGCTACGCTTGGTAGATATACTGGGTGGCGCAAAAGTAAAGACCCTATTTGGTTCAGCTATAACATTTTTTCTAAATTAGAAAACTAGATTTAGGTTTTTTTAAATGTATATTTGTGCCATTAAATTTCGTACCATTAGGATTTAAAGATGATGTCTTTTAAATGGTGACCTCCAGAGTTGATACACATTTGAGCCCTATTTATGACATTTTGCATAACTTGCCGTAACACTTCCTGCGATATGTTCGTTATTTCTTGACGAATGTTTTCTTTTAGAGCTGCGAGAGTCTGTGGCTTGTTCACATACACCCGAGATTTCAAAAAACCCCAAAGAAAGAAGTCTGGACTGGTCAGATCGGGTGATCTTGCAGGCCAAGGCAAATCGCCAAAACGAGAGATAACTCGGCTTGGAAAAGCGTCCCTCACTAAGTCCATAGTGTCGCGCGCTGTGTGTGCCGTAGCGCCGTCTTGTTGAAACCAGATGTGCTCCAGCCCCAATTCGTCCAAACTGGGTATCAAAAACTCACGTAACATGGTTCTGTAGCGTTCTCCAGTGACAGTTATCGCATTGCCTCCAGCGTCTTCGAAAAAATAGGGTCCGATCACTCTGTCAACACAGATGCCACACCATACAGTAACTTTTAGTGGGTGTAGAGGTGTTTCTTGAATAATGCGCGGATTATCAGTGCCCCAGAACCGAGTATTCTGCTTATTGACATGCCCTGAGAGATGGAAATGCGCTTCGTCACTCATAACCAATTTTGAAGGAAAATCATCTTGCAAAATGTCATAAATAGGGCTCAAATGTGTATCAACTCTGGAGGTCACCATTTAAAAGACATCATCTTTAAATCCTAATGGTACGAAATTTAATGGCACAAATATACATTTAAAAAAACCTAAATCTAGTTTTCTAATTTAGAAAAAATGTTATAGCTGAACCAAGTAGGGTCTTTACTTTTGCGCCACCCAGTATAATAACAGACAGCCATGCTTATGTATACTCGGCCCCCTAATTACCTAATTTGCGACAGGCGTAAATCTCGCGGTGATTGCTGTCATACATCATTAGTGGTGTCGAGCATGTATGCTACGCTACACCACTAATGATGTATGACAGCAATCACCGTGAGATTTACGCCTGTCGCAAATTAGGTAATTAGGGGGCGGCTTAGAGTTAGAGTCTAAGCAGCCACGTTAAATGGCAGCCCAAATCACGTTCTACTTATAACATAGTATCTATTATAAATTAGTTTAAAGAAAATACTACCTATTTAAAACAGTTTTAAACATTCACGGTTGTTCACTACCTACTTATTTAAATGTGAAGAAAGTGGTATAATATATAAGTAGGTAGGTATATATTATATTTTATATATACTTATTTAGTGATTTTTCCTTAGGTATTTTATATAAAATGTTTTTATGGCAAAAATGATAAAAGTAAAACTAAAATGATATACACAACATCAATCAGTCTCATGTCATTTCCGGTTTGCACTCGGGTGCATGGTCAGCCAGGGCTTGATAGCTATGTAGGCATTCCCCCAGCCGTCTAAGCATACGTACCATTCTTCGGATTTCTCAGTGCATCGCAAAAGGAGGCAACTCGAGATCTAGTAACGACAGAAGCCTCGAGCCCTTGCATCGGCGAACATGCTCGACGAGCTACAGCACCGATTCGGGTACAGTTAGGAATTATTTATTCTAATTTGTCCCCGAATTTGAATTCGGTGAAAGTTCTGGGACAGTCAGGATTTTTTCTTGTTTGTCCCCACACGTGGAACGCACGTGGGGACAGACTAGAATAACCCTGGTTTACGCATAGGCAGAAGGGTGCGAAAAGCGTCATTGTACTTTTCACCCTTATGGTACGAGATTTCTGCGTATATTTTATCCATAACTGACACGTGTATAAACGTAGGCAGTAGGTTTTAAATAAGGTAAATTTAACGTCTGTGCTGCAGCTAGAAAATCAGCGTGCGAGCATGTTGCACCTGATGGACTGATTCCTTCCAATTATATTTGCCGTCACTAAGGTCCTCCGTTATTATAATGAAACCCAGATATTTAAATTATTGACGAACGTCACTGGTGAGCGGTGACTCGGTGACCCCTTCAAGAAAACACTCGGAATACTCTCCGGACCTCTTCCTGCTGAACTAGCACGTCTGTCTTTACGTTATTAATTTATATTAGCCCGTGTTCTGTATTATAATATAATATAGTTACATACTCTTTGGTGTTCTGCATATATATTTTTTACCCATGACTAGATACCTACTATTATAAATAAATGAAGATAAAGCTAAATACTATTATGAGCCCAAAATTAGGACTTCAATCAAACATTTCTATACAAAAACATGCTGTATATATTTTTAAATGAGGTCAGTATAAAAACATGTTTTTGTTTAACACAGGGCTTAATCGCGCTAAAAACATTATTTATTTACCTCATCTCTATGTGTTTAATCGCGAGAATTTAAGAAATATACTATTAGATAGATAGAAATTGCACAAGAGTAAACCAAGTACATAAGTAAACCAAGGCGAACTTAATGCTACATAAGTATCATTTACTTCCAGCTAACCTTTGTGTAGTGTGGAACACAAAAGACTTGTGGTGTGGAACGAGTGGTAGTCTATAGTGTTCTGTGGTGGTAGTGCTGGTTGAAAAAAGAATCATTATAAAATGTTTAAGTAAAAAAAAACATTGATCATAATCCGCTTGTCTCACAGACTTCAGCATAAAAAAAAAAAAAAAACATAAAAAAAAAAACAATTTATTGCCACTACAACACAAACAAAAAAGAGCGTACCATTACAGCTTATAAAAGTGAAACGAATTGTAGGGCAATAGGGGTAACTTCAGCATGCTTTGCTTCACTTCTTTTTTGTTATATAACTTTTATGATCTGAGCATTAAAGCTGCGCGTCTACTGCGTCGGAATCGGAGTTTACGGAGCGCACGAGGCGTCGCGTGTCGGTATTTACAAAATGCCGATAGGGTGCGTCCACTGCATTCGGATTTTGCACCGGCAATATCGTTATTTACAAAACAATCGAGTTCGCCTGTGCACGTATTCACATTATGGAAGATAGCGACGAGGATATTGTAATCATTAGTTGTTTATTATCAGCAGATGAAAAGAAAAACAAAAGGAAACGAAAGATGTGGGTTCGTAACATAAACATAAAAAGGCCTATTTTCGGAGATTTTCATACAATATTTTTTGATTTATTAGGAGATAATGTTGATGTTTTGGATGTAAAGTTCTAAATATCTTTCCACTAAAGTAATTAAAATCAAAATTCGTTGTTATGAGTGTAAATGTAGGTAGGTATGCACAGTAGTGAGCGTCGCAAACACGTCAGAACTCAAAGCGATCGGCCCCCTAATTAACTAATTTGCGTCAGGCATAAATCTCGCGGTGATTGCTGTCATACATCATTAGTGGTGTAGCGTAGCATACATGCTCGACACCACTAATGATGTATGACAGCAATCACCGCGAGATTTACGCCTGACGCAAATTAGGTAATTAGGGGGCCGGCGGGGTAATTACGTAAAATTTGCAACAGCAATGCGACAGCAGTAGCAATGCGACAGCAGTAGCAAAGCATACATTCTCGACACCACTAATGATGTATGACAGCAATCACCGCGAGATTTACGCCTGCCGCAAATTAGGTAATTAGGGGGCGGATTCGAATGGTGCGTTCACTGCGGATGACGTCATCGGCAGAAATACCGGTCTCTGGCGCAGTTATGCCGATCCAGTGGACACTACACCATACAAATCAATACAAAGCAACGAATCCTTCCGCTCCGTACGCACCGATTCCGATCCAATGGACGCGTGGCTTTAAAAATATGACGCTTCGGGCGAAGCGTATTTTTTTTCATGCTCTTTGCTTGTAGTACACAGCTGTGGTAGTATTTTCTGATAATCTGTGGTAGTATCCTTTCTTCTTTTTTTTATATTTTGGTTCCACACATACTGTATTTAGCCAGTGTCAAGTACCTATTGTAATTTTGATGGTGTTATAGAATATTTCACGTAGTCAATTAAAGTCAAGCCGTAGCCACAGTCTGGGTAGTCATAGTCCAGTCTAAGTCATGCCCTAGTAAAGTGGTGGCAAGTTTACTAGAAACTTCTATGGAATTTTGGAAGCAACACAAAAAACCACGATTTACCACATTATATCACTTGCCCACACTCATGCTTGTAATTCAGCACTTAATGCGTAAAACGCCACCAATTTTAAACATTAACACTGAAAAAAGCATAAGTTTTATGAAATAATACAATGCAACGACGTGAACTTTTTCACGTTCCCGCCAAAACTCCCATATCCTTTCTTTGAATTTGACATATTATTAGACTTGTCGATTAATGGTCGCAGTATGACCATTTGTTAGAAATTTCTGCCATTTTGATAGATTTGACCCTTAAATTTACACTGGCAGATGGTGTGTAAACGTATTGAAAAACGTGGCAAATGCCAGATGTCAGAATCAGAATCATTTATTAAGTAACTGACACAGTAAATGTAATGCTAGGTCTAAGTTGCACATGTCGTGAGGTCAGTTTACCCACATCGGGCATTCAATATTAAATATAAAAACTAATAATGGAAACTGTTCAATATATAACATTACATTCATAACAATAAAATAGGTAGATGTCAAAATTCAATAAATTCATATAATATAATGTCAGCAGATGTGCATCCAATTTACAAATATTATACTGGGTGGCGCAAAAGTAAAGACCCTATTTGGTTCAGCTATAACATTTTTTCTAAATTAGAAAACTAGATTTAGGTTTTTTTAAATGTATATTTGTGCCATTAAATTTCGTACCATTAGGATTTAAAGATGATGTCTTTTAAATGGTGACCTCCAGAGTTGATACACATTTGAGCCCTATTTATGACATTTTGCATAACTTGCCGTAACACTTCCTGCGATATGTTCGTTATTTCTTGACGAATGTTTTCTTTTAGAGCTGCGAGAGTCTGTGGCTTGTTCACATACACCCGAGATTTCAAAAAACCCCAAAGAAAGAAGTCTGGACTGGTCAGATCGGGTGATCTTGCAGGCCAAGGCAAATCGCCAAAACGAGAGATAACTCGGCTTGGAAAAGCGTCCCTCACTAAGTCCATAGTGTCGCGCGCTGTGTGTGCCGTAGCGCCGTCTTGTTGAAACCAGATGTGCTCCAGCCCCAATTCGTCCAAACTGGGTATCAAAAACTCACGTAACATTGCCTCCAGCGTCTTCGAAAAAATAGGGTCCGATCACTCTGTCAACACAGATGCCACACCATACAGTAACTTTTAGTGGGTGTAGAGGTGTTTCTTGAATAATGCGCGGATTATCAGTGCCCCAGAACCGAGTATTCTGCTTATTGACATGCCCTGAGAAGTGTTACGGCAAGTTATGCAAAATGTCATAAATAGGGCTCAAATGTGTATCAACTCTGGAGGTCACCATTTAAAAGACATCATCTTTAAATCCTAATGGTACGAAATTTAATGGCACAAATATACATTTAAAAAAACCTAAATCTAGTTTTCTAATTTAGAAAAAATGTTATAGCTGAACCAAATAGGGTCTTTACTTTTGCGCCACCCAGTAGTAATCTGTGTACAACACGCCCAAATGAGGCCAAATCGCCTACTACCTACTTACCCTAGTATTCTGGGATTCGTTGAACTCTAAGATTAAAACTTAGACTTTATTTTATTTATTGGCAAATATTTGACAGCTTCCATGGTGTGGTGGTTCAGCAGGTCGGTTCATAACCCGGAGGAGCGGGCTCGATTCCCGCGACTGGACAACTATTTGTGCGTAGGAGAAAAAAACGCGTAATAGGTACTTGTTCTGTCTGGGTGTTCGTGGGACCATGGTCCTTGTAGTTCCTGGGTCTCTAGATACAGGGGATCCTAGTTAGGGTTTAGGAGCTATGTATGTGATCATTGGGCGTTATTAATTTTATTTATTTAAAAGTCGGTTTTGCTCTCACGCCAAGTAAAGCCATGCTTAGAAGAAATATGAACGTAAAATCCATGTATGATGAAAAAATGAGAAAATTATGTATGTAACGTAGGTACCTATATTAACATTTTTCTCGTTTTTTTTATTGTGCCTACACGGATTTTGGGTTCCTATTTAATAATTCCTTGATTTTTTAAATTAATAAGCGACGAAAAAAATATTTTTAATATTTCTCATCCATGATTTCGGCACATTTCTAGCCTATTTTTTAGAGCTTAGGGCAGAATCACATATCACTTCCCTGGGCAGAATCTGCAATTTACAGATGGTCACACTGTTTGGTAGTTTCCGTAGTTTCCTATTTATTTACTATTTTATTTTATTTGCGTAATTCGCAAAAAAGGTTTGGCTTCGTGTTCGCATTATTTATTATCAACTAAAAGCTGATTTATACTGTATCCCCTGTTTATATTTGGTTTGTGTTTATACTCTGTTTAGTGTAGCGAGACGTAACTAATAACTTGCTACTTCGTCAAATTCGTTTGGACTTGGTTTGGACAGAGATTTGCCATTAGCTAACGATTGTGAATAGCAACGGGTTCTATTTTTCGGCGAGTCAAGTGCTAGTTCAGCCCTCCCCGCGCATCTTCCGTTGAGTGTAAAATATGGCGGAAGTTATAAATATAAAGAAAATATGTCGGGCTTGTCTCGTCGACACAGGACCTTTTACAAGTTTGCTTGGAATGTCGACCACCGAATCTATTGTTTACTCTGAAATTTACAATTACTGTACCACTATTGAGGTAACCATTGCTGTCGAAAGCCTGTGTGTAACACTCTGTTCATCATGTTCTTAAAAACACTTCTACATTTCAGGTTTTGGAGAATGATAAACTTCCTAAACAAATGTGCCAAACATGTGCGGATCTACTGAAGAAGTTGTACTACTTCAAGCAAATGGCTCTAAAATCCAATGTCATTTTGAAACAACATTTGATGACACAGGTAAACACTACTATAATTGTGCATGTGGGTAATGAATGTTTTGGATTTTTGTTTTCATACGTCAGCTACAGAATTCACCCTATATATGATTCTAGAAAGAGCTTTTATAAGGACTACCTATATGTAGACTACATAATTTGACTTCCAGATGAAAGTGAAAGTGGATGAGAATGTTGGCTCCGAAACATGCAAAATTCCTGAATCTCAGTGTGAAAATGTTATACCAGATGTGACAAATGAGCAAACATCAAGCTGCGAGGATGTATCTGAGGAAGTTCAACCATCAAGAAGTTTGTAAGTTATTTAAACGGTTGGATGGTATGCAGCTGAATCCAGCCAATAAAACAATGGAACTATTCGGCATCTACACATTTCAGATGGCCTGATAGCTCACTGAGATTTATTATTGACGTCTGTTAAGGTTTCTAGAGTGTAGAAGGGAATCAAAGAATCCACAGCACAACCATTTGAGAATAGTAGCTGTGCTGTGGGTTGTGAAGGGAAAAATATACCTACCATATGAAGCAAATCACTAAAAAATATCTGGCCCATTTGCAAATCATATGACTCAAAACATAATGAAGTAACATGAAATTACTGTAATTTTAATATTATAGGATTAGAAGAAGAAAAACTGCAGCCCTAAGGAAAAAAAGTAGAATGCAATGCCCCAAATGTGATAAATCATTCCAAAAGTATGAAAACTTTGAAGCTCATATGAGAAGTCATTTTGGCAAAAAGGTAATCTCATTGAAAATGCAACTCTGATTGTCTGCAGGATTATGTAACCCCTACTTAATATTGATATGTAGAAGTAAAATGTCTGTGTAAATGTTTTGTTTGTGTGGTTTGTACACCAAAATACTGGCACTGATTTGGATAAAATTTTGCACAAAGATTGCATACACTATACACATTGGATACATCCTGAAAAATTAAGAAAACATAGTTTTAAGAGAAATTGCAATGCACATCTAGCGTTAAATGCTTCACTAAGGCTCCACTTCTTTTCACAAAAATATAAAGAAACCACCACTTTTAATCCGTAAACAAACAGCGGGTGCAACAGGATGTCGAAGCGATGCCGGCCGGCGCGACGTGAGCAGTTGTAGTGTACTCACCATCAGCCTGAAGACGTCCACTGCTGAGCATAGGCCTCCCCCAGAGAGCGCCACTTTGATCGGCTGCTCGCCATCGCATCCATCGGCCCCCGCGGTTTTCACTAAATCGTTGGTCCACCTAGGGGGGCCGGCTTACGCTGCGTCTTCCGGTTTGTGGTAGCCACTCGATTAGTAAACTACTAGCTAATATTTAATAATAGCAATTGGGTAGATGCACATACACATGCTCACCCCTACACTTCACACTTCACAATCATTCGCTAGAGAGATGAACATAATTTATAACATGTATAAGTAATAAGGAAGTTCTGTTATTGGCCTTTTTTTGTAATTTAACTTACATATAATATCTATTGTATTAGCTGTTGATCTTCTCTTCAATAAATAAATAAATAATTATTTTAATAAAGTAGGTTAAAAATGAATGCAATAATTGAAAAAATTAGATAAACCCGTAAATAAATTATTGAGTAATAAGCTTAAAGCTTCTGAAGTGGGCATCGCCTGTCCCTTTCTCGCAAAATAGAGCATCCCCACAGTTACTATGAAATACTATGAATACACGCGATTGTGAGGTCACATCAAGTAACATGCCAAAGAAATTGTATATGTAAAGCTACCACAGCTTAGTAATGAGGTACTATGAATGAAGGACCAAACTCCGACGTCACTGCATGTTTGAGCTGTATCTTTCTATTCCTGTATTTTAAAATGCTTAGAACTGTCATTTTTTGAGAAATTTAATTTTTGTTTTAATGCCTGTTTATTTTTTGAGGAATATTATTAATTTATGCTATGAAAAATAGTAATTTAGCCTATTGTCAAAAAAGCGCCGAAGGAACGCTACGCGTTGTGTTCTGTGAGCATCTATACTAGTTAGGCAAACAGACAGAGCGTCGTGGCTGACGGGACGCAAACTGTTGTGGCGTGGTGGCCAGCGTTGCTCTGGACGGGGCGGGATTATCAAAGTTCACGCTCGCAGTGTGAATTCCACGTCGCGTCGCCGTCACGCAGCGCCTGCTATCTGTTTTGCGCTTTAAAGTTAATTAAAACTCAATCACCTTCTTCCAGCCTGATATAAAATGCGACATTTGCGAGAAGTCATTCTCGAACCTCCGCAACCTACACAGCCACATGCGAACACACACAGGCGTGAAAAAGTACCAATGTTTAACCTGTGGCAAGAGTTTCGCATACCTCAATGTACTGAAAACTCATGAGCTGATACATACAGGAGTGAAGGACTATGCTTGCCATTTGTGTGATGCTAAGTTTGTTCAAGCTTATAACTTGAAGGTAAATTAGTAGATCTTCTGTCTCACCTCTATTATAATTATTATCGAATAAGCAGGGAGTTGGTTTAGAGGAGAGTGTGGTAACTCTTGCTACCTTTTAAACAGCCACCCAGATTCAAATCACACTCGACACCAACAGGTGCGGATACAGGGGTTTGGGCAGGGGGCGCCCCCCCCCCCCCCCCCCCCCCCCCCCCCCTGGCGTAGACAGTCCAGCACCAAGCGCGGTAATTAGCAAAATATAGGTGCATGGAATTCATCATTTAAAGAAAAGGGCACAAATTGGACTTGTATCATATACTTATGTCCCCAAATTTCCCACTTCGACTACCCCACTATAATGATTTGTGCGCCCGCCCCCCCCTTAAGAAATTTCTGTATCCGCGCCTGGACACCAATGACTTTCAAGTTATGTGCGCAATTTTCACTCGCAAAACGCAACACAACACACAACAGTGAAAGAAAACATCGCAAGGAAACCGGCATGTCAAAGAATAAAAATATTCTAGCACATCTTTTTTGTTTTTATTCATTATTTGTTTAGAGGCTTTTACCACATGGTATGCCAGCCCTATTATACCCTAACTTAACTACATGTATTGCTACATTAATTACTAGTTTTAAAAATATTGTATAAAAGCTTAGCAGCATCACATGCAAGTGTCTACAACATCTGTGGAAATGCATAGGGCTGATCACGAGATATTGGTTTTACATTAAGAATAAAACAAATAATTATATTGTATACTTTTTAATACTTGGATACTAACTTTTAACATGAATTCCAAGTCATAACTCAAAATGTTACAGTCGCACCTAAATACCCATACAAATGAGAAGAATTACATCTGTGGACAATGCGGGAAAAAGTTTGCACAGCGTGGCAACCTGAAGGTGCACCTTATCAGGCACTCTGGCATTAAGAACATCGCCTGCTCACTTTGTGATATGAGGTTCTACATAAAGGTATATTCATCATAAAGGCTAATTAATTCAATTATTGTAAATAATGGGATCATTATAACCAACTCACCACCAATTTTTTTAATGATGCTGTTTCGGTTTTCGCGTTCGTTTGGTTGCTTACCGATTTGGATCACAAGACGACAAGATACTAGCAGTAGCAACCAGACCTAGGTGGTCTGCTTGCATGCGCACCGCGAGAAACTTGTCGTCGCTGTTAGAGTGAGACACACTTAGGCGCTATCATAGTCTTGTCACGGTCTCACGAGAAAAAGTGTCGAGTAAATTTTGTCGCGGTGCGCATGCTCGGCGGGCTAGTCGTTTTCATCACAAATTGTTGACAATTTACGCGCAAAAGCAAAATTGAAAGGCAAAAGCTACTGTGGCGTTTTTGAATTCAGTCACCTGGACCCTAATTCTGTATGACCAATTTACGATTCCTTGCTTCGAAACCACGCGAATTCCTTGTCTTACATAAGAAATCTGCAAAAATCTATTCTCTATGAAATGAGAACGAAACCGCGCGAAATGAATGTGGAATTAACTGGGATTGGCGCGATTTGAACTGTCAAAAATCATATGTTCCACTCAGGCGCGTTCCGAAACATCGACCCGTTAAAAGTTACCACCACTTATGCCAATATTAATTATTCAAAATAAAACTAATTTTAATGTAAAGTGAAGGTATTTCTAAAGTTTTTCTGTCAATTTTTAATAATTACCCATGGCTTCGTTATATCACATAAATATAAGCCATTCCTTTATTTTATTTTTTTAGTGGTTTTGGGATGAGAAATCCTTTAGTTCTAATTCGGAACGCACTCGAGGTATCCAAAACCTGTCATAGATAATTTGTCTTAGATTATACAGCATACAAAAATTGACGATTCCTTGCTGTGACACGATTTGAACAAGACACGATAACGACGTGGTTTCTGTATGGTGTGGAATCTGTGTTTTCATACAGAATTATGGCCCTGGTGGTCCAGTTAGTTTTCTGATTACAGAGGTACACCAGAATAAATAATAGTATACAAGCCTAGACGTGTGAAAAATCGATCCGCAAAAACCCGCATTAAATAAACGCCATAAAGACACAATATTTTGTTATTTACAGAGTGACATGTTCAAGCACATGCGATCACATTCAACAGACAAGCCATTCTCTTGTGAATTCTGTGATAAGACTTTCAAGAACAAAAGTTTCCAGATAGTCCACTTACGATCACATACAGGTAATTTCATAAATGTTTAAAGAAATTAACTGGGAGAAATCTTTTTTAGACTGTGTGATGTCTCAGGATGACGTGGGCAGTGTCACGCGGAACTGTAATTTCGACTTCCGAGTGACACTGCAATCTATTACGGGTGGCCGTGAACAACTAGCTCGTCACGTCATTCGTTTACATTTAAAAAAAAACAAGAAAGAGGAACCAGTGGGGGCCGTTTAGGTGGGAATCAGTATTTCAGTAATCAGTATTTTTATACCAGTGCTCATGGCTAGGCAAGTCTTCGCTTCTCCGTTCACAGTCTACACATCAAAATTTACATATTTTTATCTCCTCTAAAATAATACGGCAAACCGGAGTAAACGCCAACCCCAGTGTCTCGGCCCTTCAAGCACATTGGCCAATGGCTAAACGATCCCCAGATGCATCCCAATGAATAAAACTAAATAAATAGAGGTAGTAATATACATGTGAACTTTATTTACAGGTGAGCGTCCATACGCTTGCGACGTGTGCCCTAAACGTTTTATGGCGCACAAAGACATGCGCAACCACCGCATGATCCACACAGGGGAAAAGCCACACAAATGCGTTCTGTGCACTCAGGCCTTCATACAGAAATGTGCTCTCAATCGACACATGAAGAGCCACGACCGACCGGCCGAGTCGCAGTGTGTGACCGTGCCCTTTACACAATGGAACACGTGAACATTTGTGATTGTGTACAATGATCACTGTCATTGTGGACTGGTCAAGTTATTGGGACATCGATGTATCGTAAGCAAATATAATTTTCTTACTTTTCTAAATACAATAGCGCGTCCTAACAAATTTTTCGCTCGCGAGCGAAAATGAAGCTTTAATTAAATTTAACACCCTACATAAGAGCATATAATCGTTCAAATATATGCCATTTTTATTCAGAAACTACACTATTTATTAGGACTCAAATTATTGGGTCATCAAATGTGATATTATTATTAAGTTAAGAATAAGAATTGTATGAAGATATCAGATGTAATTGTAGCAGAAAAGAGGAAAGTCAATTTTATACACCTTATACATATGTATGTGTATAAAAAAAGTTCAATTAGTTAAGCGTTACGAAATAAAAAATTATGAATCTTATTAAAAGTGTGCATTTATTATTGCAGTAAAATTGTACATTGAGGTAATTAAAAGACGATTATACACTTTAATATTGACAATGATCTTTATTTTATTATATGAATAATGCAAACGTTTGTTCGCAATAATTTAATGCCATGATTATTCTAAATATAATATTTAATTTTTGGATATATAAATTCTGCAACGTCAATTAAGTTCTGCGCAGTACTACAAAGTAAGGCCCTTACTGACCTGACTTTATACTTCACGTGTTATTAGTAAATAGGAATGAATACTTTTTATAAGCTTAAAGAGAAAATGTAAGTAAAATGTAAAAACTTGATGTTGCTTGCATTTTAGGCAAACCAGAGCCAAAAGGTTCTTGGAGATTTTTCTTCCATTCAAGCTCAGTTAGACCTCAGATCTTGGTTTCCTTTTCTATGATAGAGCTGCAGCTGGTTCCTGGAACTGGGAAGTCGGTTCTTCGAACTGAGAGTCATGAGCTCCAGGGAGCTGATGCGGCACTCTGCTATGAGTTTTCATATGCCGCTTCATCGAGCCAAGTTGCGCAAACGCCAAGTTACACACAGCACATCGATGCGGCCTCTCGCCGGTGTGCGTCCGATGGTGGATGATCAGCCGGTTCTTACAGCTGAAAGCCTTCGTGCAATAAGCGCAGTTGTACGGCCTCTCTCCTGAATGAATTCGTTTGTGGATGACGAGCGTTGAATGGGCAGAAAAGTACCTATCACAGATATCACACTTATGATCCTTTTTCCCCTGGTGTTTCTCGACGTGCTTGCTCAAGTTGTATTTGTCCGTGAACGGATAGTTGCATATATGGCAGATGTACCGTTGTCCGGTGTGTAAGCGCTTTATATGCGATTGCAGCATGTGTTTGGTAAAGAATTTCTTGCCGCAGTGCTCGCAGGGGAAGTCGCGCGGTCGGTTTTCATTGTGGCTTTCTATGTGCAACTGAAATTATTGTTTCAGTTTGTATTTTTGTTATTTTTTATTGATGTGGATGCGGAAGCGGTTAAGCGTGCACTGACAAGCCATTTAGGGTTTAAATTTTTGGTAAATAATAATGGTAACGCATGCTTTTCGAACGGTGTCCGGTTTTTTCGTATTTTCCATGAATATATTAATTTTTAGTAGCAACGAGTGCATTGCATTTTTAATAAATAAATAATGTGAAATGCAATGTGCAACTGAAAAAATGCCTAATTTTATTTTTGTTATTCTTAATTCATTTGAATGCGGAAAGCGGCTATAATAAGCGTGCACTGATTTTGTTAAATAACAATGGAAACGCATGATTTTCAAACAATGTTCGATTTTTTCGTAGCCCCCATGATTTTTGATTAGTTTTTAGTAAGTATGAGTGTATTGCATTTTTAATAAATAAATAATGTGTAACGCAATGCATTGATTGTGCAAATTCGCGACAGAAAATTAAGTATGTTGGATTGTTTGCAACTAAATTTGTATAAAATATTCCTTAAAATTGTGCCGAACGAAAACTGCCTGAACATGAGATAAAATGTGTACCTTAAAATTATGTTCTGGACCATGTGAACATGCACATTTTGTGATATATAATCTATAATATACACGAAATAAATAGCAAGTGCTTAGGAGAAAACGCGCGGGATACCCAGCTTTATTACTTACTATTGGTATGTATGAAGGTATGAAAGAAATTGTGCCAAAGATTACCACAATCCGATGCAATCTTTATAGCGGAGGAAAGTGCGCTATCATATAAAACATGCCAACTTACCTTCAAGGACACGGCGCTCGAATAGTTTTTGCCACAAATATCGCAAACGGAAATGTGATCCTCCGGCAGCTCGTGCAGCTTCGTGTGCAACTTTAGCGTTTGCTGGTTCTTGAATACCTTCCCGCAAGCCTTGCAGCACAATGTGGTCAGACGCACCACCCTGTGCTCACTGTCAGTGTGCCGCTGAAGCCCACTCCAGGTCATGAACACTTTCTTACAGATTGTGCAGGTTTTGTTCACCTGTGAAATTGTTTAATGTTGCTATCAGGAACGGTCATGTATTGAGGTGTTGTTCATTCATAATGTATTAAATCGATCACATCACGTCATCAGCTTTTACGAGTCCACTGCTAAATATAGGCATCCGTCATTAGACATTTTGGTAAAGGAATATTTCAGGGTATAAGTAGACATTTTGGGAGACACGTGGAAGAACACAGGCATTTTGGGAAAGGTACGTTATGTACCCAAAATTATTTCACTTACGGTCTGACCCTGATGTTCAAGCTTATGAGCTTCGTATCTCTCCTTGTATTTGAATTTGGATTTGCAAAGTTCACAGACATATTCGAAAACTTTTGGTTTCTTGTTTTCTGCACTTTTTGGTGTTTTGTTTATTTTTACTCTTCTGAAACAGTTTGTGAAATGAAATGACATGATTTCTAACCGAATAAATGGAATGGTAAGCTCCGTTTGCATGTGATTGAATGATCGCTCACATCGATCCCTGCCTTAGAACTTAGAACAGTTCACGAGGAGGATGATTAAGATGGTTAAGAGGACAAGAATCGTGCGCAATCGCGTTATGTGGTATCAGATTCCTCCGAACTCTTCCCGATAAATATCCATAGAATTGAGTAATTACCCGACAAGTTGATGATGGGTGATGTCTCAGGATGATGTGCGCAGTGCAGTGTCACGCGAAACTTTATTGTTTTAAAGTTCCGGGTGACACTGCAACCGTTATGGGCGGCCGTGTCACTTAACATCAGGTGAACGACTAGCTCGTCACGTCATTTAATTACATAAAAAAAAAAAATAAAAAAAGTTTATACATATTTGCGGTTTCTTGATACTAGTTGTAAAAAACATAACTTCCAACTTGTCTTGTGATACTTTCACTCAGGAAGAGTATTCATAGGTTATAGATTTTGGCTGTACTTGCTAATGCAACATTCATGTATGCCCAATAAAGTAATATACGGAAAGTAATCTATAACTCTTATGATGCGTGAATTTACCAAATTGTACTGCTCCTACTACTTTACTTTTCTTCATTAATCTTTGTTTTTGCATGAATTTGGAAACTTATTAATTTTTATCAATTTCAGCTGAATACCAGTCGTTCCTTGATAGACCGACAGACAGACTTGTGTTTAAGTTTTTTCGTAGCCCTAAAAATGTGATTGAAATTTTCTAATTCTATTAGCAAATGTTATGTTTGCCACCATAGAACTGGGACTGGGGCTATTCAAACGCACTACTATTCAATACTCATAGAAATAGGTACCTAAACCAAAACCAAAAATTAAGATTGATAATGGTTATGACTGGCAGAAAAACTGACATTTTACATGAGCCATGTATATTTTGTTTTGTTTTACTGGTAGAATTGAGAAGTACATGATGATTGATGCTAGAGGTCAAACTTAAACCTATTCAATATAATTAAAATGCTTAAATTGAGTCTAGACAAGGTTTTTTAATACTAAATTAGGACTTAGGTAGTAATAGCATAGTAATAAGTAGGTAAGTACCTATGTTATCTGTGACAATTATGATAAACATGTTACCATGTTAATAAACATCAAGTTAACCGTAAATAATAAATATTATGTGTTTCTTATTCAAGTAAGTACATATAGTAATCGTAGATTGCACACTTTGAACTAATAGGCTACTTGACTATTTAGCCTGGTGTCTATTCTTTTTAGACACCCCACCCACTCTAACTCTTTAAATTTAGCTCTTTATCACTCAAGTTCCTGTTTTACACGACAAGTAATCTTAAACATTTGATCTGAAGACACACATTTAGTAGAAGGACATATTTTCTCCGGATGCTGTTTAAATACATGTAAGATAGACATTTGTCCTGGCTCTTCTTTAGGTGCACATGAGGAGGCCATAAAGATTTGCTCTGGCTCTTGTTTAGGTGCACATGAGGTGGCCACAAATATTTGCTCTGGCTCTTGTTTAGGTGCACATGAGGTGGCCACGAATATTTGCTCTGGCTCTTGTGGTGCACATGAGGTGGCCATAAAGATTTGCTGTGGCTCTTGTTTAGGTGCACACGAGGTGGCCATAAATATTTGCTCTGGCTCTTGTGGTGCACATGAGGTGGCCATAAAGATTTGCTCTGGCTCTTGTTTAGGTGCACATGAGGTAGCCACAAACATTGTTTGCTCTTGTTCTTGTTTAGATGCGCATGAATTGGACGGACGCGGTGTAGACAGATGACGTCTTTTCAAATGTGTTGTCTGTTTAATGGGATTTTGATTACACGTCTCCGCGATTATTTTGGTACTCCGATCATCATGACGATTTAACGGCGACGTCCTGTGTAGTCCAGAATTCTCTTGCAACATGGCAGAAGCTTTTTTAAAACTACTACCAGAGTAAGAGTCAAGGTCCGGTAGTCCAAGATACATAGCAATCTCTTTGGTCATGTTTCCCATCTTGTTTTTGCCAATGACTTGTGCTACACATTTTCCTTTCCGATAAGTCTGAAAAAACCGGTCGCTATTGCATCTTGATAAACGCAGACCCATATATTTTTTTACTATTTTGTGATACTCTCCATGGATTGTGAACAATCTTGTTGTCTTGCCTTTCCCGTCTGGCACTTTAATAAGTATTATTTCACCATGGGTTTCAATGTCTTTCATAGTGATGCGGATGAGCTCATTACAATTGCATGCACCGGTGATCCCAAAAATAAGTGCAACCTGCAAACAAAGTCGTACAACATGGATATTTGAGCATTTACCCGATATTTACACCTATGCTATAATTACGGGACATAGTTATTTATAAAACATAAAAATTCAAATGACTACATATTGCACAACAAAAGCTTTGGAAGTTTGCTTAAAATAGAATATCTCAGCACTAAATGTAACAGCACAAAATGCATTTTTCTCTAACTACCTACCACAATCGAACTACCGCCAAAGCAAGCAGCTAATACTAATTATTTCGACTGTATAATTGTATATTGGGTGCTGATCTATAAACAGTCTAAAATGGTACAGCCCACTAAAAACGAGAGTACATCAGGATATCCCAGGGTCAATCACCCCTGTTGTTTCGCGTTTTTTTAAGTTACAAAACTTTCGAATACATCATAGAACATACATTGGCGCATTTCAGACGCCCAATGGGGCTCTACATGTAGATTTCCGCTTGACACTAATTACTGAATAAAGCTAAGCGTTGATGTCAAAAATTTAATATAATAGGCACAAGCAATGCAAACATGCAAAAGCCGTTTTTCCAACCATTAACAGAAAAATCAAAAATAATTTGCTACTGTAATTTGAACTAACATTTGTATAAGGCCATGGACAGCCCCCTATGCAGAGGGTGCCTGAGAGAAAATGAGACTGTGGAACACGTGCTAAGATACTGCACAGCCACAGAGAAAGCCAGACACATCAAGAATGTTAACACGAGGAGACACAACATTCTACCCAAGAAATCTCGAATGCCTCATCAACACTCCAACACCCAGCAGCTGTGCCAGTAACCTAGAGCCACACTACGTTTTAAGGAGCTGGGATGGCTTGGGTAGATGCTAGCAGGGGGAAATGCACAATACACCCCAAGCAGGACGCCATTGCAGGACTTATCACCCCCATGTAGAACTAGAAGCACAAGCAGACAGACAAGCAATTAAAAGTTACCTTCGTAGCCAGATATCGGTCATCTGGAGCTTCAATAATGAATCTTTTAATTTCATTTGCACTCAGTGCTTTAGGTTTCTTACTTATAAAGCCTTTGGATTGCCTTTTCAGAAAAGCAAGCAATTTAAAATATTTCTTTAAGTCAATGTTATCATTATTTAGCATTACGCTTCTCAACATTGAAAATTTGGACCATAAAGTAGATGGCTTTAGTTTTTCGGAAAGTTCCCTAAAGTAAGTTAGCATAACTTTCTCTGATAACGATGTCGCCTTAATGTTGTTTTTCCATTCGTTGAAGCTCTCGTAAGCGTGAATATACATTTTTTTCGAAGCTTCCGGTAGCAAGCTGTAACTAGTGAACGATTGATTATTTAATGTTCAATTAACGTAAGAATAAACGATTTTCTTAGAAATGAAACCTTTCGCTTGGTTAGCCATTTAACATTACTTCCCATTTGATCCTTATAAGCAACACCATAGCACAAAAACTGAAAAAACCGGGTCTATTTTTAAATATCCATGTGTTCTATTCCGGCGTAGGTACCAAAATTGTTTTGTTTGGGTTATAATTTTTATCAAAATAGACCCTGAGATTTCTGTGATCATTTTTCGCGTGTAATCCTCTTATTTTTGTGTTTCGCCACCCACACACCCAGTTGAATAATTCATCTATAGGTCTCTAAAAAATTCATAATTATACCCTGTCCACTTCTCACTGAGGTGAAATGCCACGAGCGATAACGAGACAGCGCAGCATTTTAAGCACTACGTTAAACTAACGATACATCGGGGTAAAGGCTATCCCATGATTGTACACCACATCATAAAAAATATTTTTTTATGTGTTTCATGTGGTGTTTAGTCATTATTTTTATCCTTATTTTAGAGGTTGCCACAACAGTTTGTTTCTTGGTGTTTTCTTTCATGTCTTAGTCCATTTGAGTTGATGCGTTTGGTTTTCGCCATTTTGGCGCTGATTGGCTGATTGCACAAATGCACAGCACAGTGACTGAGAGAGACTCAAAACATATTTCCATCAACCATTCAAAAAATGCAAACAGAACAAAGTTGAAAATGTTGTTTAACTAAAGTTTCATTAATTACCTTATTGTACATTTAATTTTCTTTTTCAGTTCCTGTAGAGGTTCATCATCATCATCATCATCATTTTCAATACAGTCTTCCATGTGAGTTGTTCCTAAAAAGCAAACAATTATTTATCTAGATATAAATTTAAATGAGTCTCGGGGCGGGGTTTAAGGGAACATTGCCTATAAGTATATCAGCTTACAGAATAACAAGATAAGAAGAAACATTAACTTTTAATGTAAATTATGGTATCATTGGTATTAGTTTACGGAACGTGAAATAAAAATAAACATAATAAAAAATCAAAATTGAATTCAGTCTATCCATTTGAAAATCAACAACCAGTTGCGGGCTACATAATAAATGACATACTATCATTTACGCCATAAGTTATTCTCTTATTTTTATAACGTAGATAGCTGTATCTTAAGTCCTAAATAAATACAAATAAACCCTCTTTTTCTACCTCAGAGTGACTTATTAAGACAAAATTAAATGAGTTAAAAAAATTAAATAAGACTAAAATCTTACCACTTTGATCAATATCGTAATTTTCATTATCATGATCATAGTCTTCATGGCTATTTCTGTTATATTCATTGTCAGTATTGACATCTTCATCAGCGTTACTTGAATCATCTTGTGTCATCATGACTTTACTTTCGCTCATAACCACTTCACAGCGTTCATCAAGCTCGAATTTGTCATCACCATTTATCCAAGTTTCTTCTTTTGGCAATGTTTTGTTAAAATTATTTTGGAACATCAGAGTATTTTGTGCTTGAATACATGCTCTCTTGAAGTTGGAATATTTTTCCAGAAGCTCATAGCAAATGTTGCATATAGTCTTTGGCAGCTCATCATCTTGATTGACCTAAAAATGAACCTATTATCATAGATGTACATTCATGAAGATGTAACTGCACCACATCCTCACATTGCTTGTCAAAAACTTGCACTGCGTAATAAGTTTCTTGTCATGCATGTCCATCAGTCTTGCTGTGAGGCACAGCACAGAGATTTCTATGCTATTAATATGCAATTTTGCATGGTAGTGGATTTTACCAGTTCAGATTTATTGTCATAAAAATAGTTTCAAATATGTTATGACTTTATTTGAAAATACAGTTAATGTTATAGTGAGGTATATATATGAAACAGCTTTATGATAGGGCTTTAAGCTAGGCTATGTGCTCCACTATAAAGGAGCTGGGCTGGCTTGGGTAGGTGCTGGATAGAATTTACCTTTTCTATCACTTTCTACGGCTATGGAGCTTTTCAAACATTCATATTCAATTGATAGATTATAAGTTACTGTTTGCATGCAATAGCTACCTGTATCTTTAAGAGATTATTAATAAAACTGTCGTTAAATTATGAGTGACTGATTGAGACAACACAATGTAGGTACAGCACAAACCACTGGATCTGTTTCTTGAGACTTCATACTTGGAGTATCATTATTTTGATTTAGGATGTTTGGAGGTACTAAAAAAGATATAGAGACCTAAGATTGTAGAAAAGTCGCGGGTGAACCTGCGAGGTGCTGTTGAGTTTACTACATAAGCTTTTGAATGTATCTACTTTATAAATGAAAGCCTATTAACTAGAATGGTAAACAGGACCAGATTTACCTCCACTGATGTACAAAACGAATACTCTTCAGCTGAAACGTTTTCAAACAGCACAAACTTGAACGATTCTCTCGCCACCAAACACGCTCGACATAAAAGACTCATTTTTAACACGATAATACAACACTTTATAGCGATTCCATGTGTAAATGCCGTCAGTAATTTAAATAGTAATTGTAAATTCAAACAGAATACTTCATAATTTGTGAATTCTAATTATTAGATTGTTTATTTACTGTAAAATAATAATATTTTTTATTACTCAGGGATGTTCCGATACTAATAAATACGAGTAAGTACTCGATACTTTCGATACCAAGTACTTTTAGCTACGAATCATTCTTTCGATACCTACCGGAATCGGAAAAAAGTACTTGTATAAGAAAGAAAATAATTGTATCAGAAAGAAAATACTATCGAATAATGACAAATAAAGTATTTATACTGAACGCATCTTTTTCTTCTTTCTTTCTTTCTTTCTTTCTTTCTTGATTCTTCGCCTAGTGCTCGAATGTCTGATTAATCGCGCCAAAACACTTAGAAATGTAGTTGAGTCAAAAAAACAAAGCTTTGCTGCAATGAGGTAAAAAGACAGCACTTATTTTTCTATGGATCTTAGGTGTTTATTCAGAGTGTAATCAGCGTACAGTGAATGTAAAATGAAAGATTAATAACGATGGATTTATAGTAAAGTTAAAATTTTTTTTCACACCTCCAAAATATTTAAATTTGGCTCTAGTCTTCAAACAAAATAAAAATATTTAATGCTTGCAACTCTGTAGATGGCAAATTGAATGTTTTATATTATCCGTAGCTGGTCTGCGAAGCAGGAATGCACAACCAAAGTATTGCACAGCACGTATTGTATGACCAGCAGGAATGTAAGGCCTATAATTTGTGTGCATGGCTTCCAAATATCGGGCTGTACAATATCTTATTGCATGTGCAAAACTGCTTTAGGCAGTAATGCACGACCTGGAATGTACAGCAGGAATCCGTGTACATAGCTTTGAAATACTGGGTACGTACATTATTTGGTCGTGCATTCCTGGCTATATACTGCAATGCAGTTATTGTGATTTATGTTTGTCAATGTCAAGTATCTTATGTATTTTCTAACTCGTATTACATTTCTATTGACGCAGTAAAACATAGTGCTCTAATATGGCAAATCTAAAATGGGGGTTTAAAAGTTCTAAAATCATTACGGAGTAACTTTGTATAACCCTGTATCATAAACCACTATTATCATTTTGATTAATTGCAACTTATTGAACACCCACTTATAACCCTCTCCTTTGCAAATTTTATGGT
Organism: Ennomos quercinarius; assembly: GCA_910589525.2. Taxonomy (NCBI): domain Eukaryota; kingdom Metazoa; phylum Arthropoda; class Insecta; order Lepidoptera; family Geometridae; genus Ennomos; species Ennomos quercinarius. Next base: position 3,076,425 of record OU342488.1, read on the forward strand.
TTTATAAAAAATGTATCGATATGAGCAGGTATCGATACTTTAAAAGTGTTCCTATGAGTAGTATCGAACAACGATTGAAGTACTACTCATATGGATATTTATCGATACTTTGATGGTATCTGAACATCCCTAATAATCCTTTTTTTTCTTATATTTTGGCTCCACATATGTATGTGTGTATTTAGCCAGTGTCAAATATTGTAATTTTTCTTCGTGAAATCTCTTAAGGGGGGGGGGGGGGGGGAGCATAAATCATTATAGTAGGGGAGTGAAACGAGAAAATTTGGGTATATGGTGGTAAAAAAAAGACCCAAACAAAGAAACTCCAAGCAATAGCCCCCTTTATAGCTCGCAGCTTTATTGCACGACTTTAAGCTTACTACATAATCAGGGCAACACAACACGTGTTGCCACTTACTGTTTTGGCGGGAACGCGAAAAAGTTCACATCGTTGCATTGTATTATTTTTCAATACTTGTGTTTTATCCAGTGTTAATGTTTAAAATTGGTGGTGTTTTACGCATTAAGTGCTGAATTACGAGCATGAGTGTGCGCAAGTGATATAATGTGGTGAAATGTGGTTTTTCGTGCTGCTTCCAAAACTCCATAGAAGCCTCTAGTAAAGTTGCCACCACTTTACTGGGGCATGACTTTGACTGGACTATGACTAAGTGAAATATAATATATATAATGCAGACTATGTAGACTTTTTAATATTGCGACTGAAGGACTTTGTATCCAGGTCAAGAACTAATTCTTAAAAAAAAAAAATGCCACTTACTGCCACGGAGCATACGACGCTTCGCTAGGACTTACTGCCTTATCACGGGTATGACAGCTTAGTTAGCTAGCTACATATTACTGATCTGTGCTGACTTATCTAAGGTAGCCACGCTACGATCATAACACTGTAGCGTAGAAGAAAAAGAGAGAATATTACCGCTAACGCTAAGCGTAGCCGTAGATAACCCCCGGGCCACACTACAAGGAAGTTCCATAGTATCACTGACCTAGAATATTTTCGTTAATGCAAAGTATTATGGGCAAATCTTGACTACATAATATAGTTGGCATATTATTGGTGATAGACGAAATGACCACATCTCAGTGCCACAGTTTAAAAGAGAAACAAAGTCATGCACTTCGTACACGTTCACGAACTCGCACACTGGATTGGCAACTCGCACTCTTCAACAAGGAAAAAAGCAGATTGCTCACACAATCTTCAGATACCAATAATGAAAAATTAATAAAACAAGTGGTAACAAATGATATAAAATATATTTGATATAATATCCTTAATAAAATCTCATTAACATCAATACTGTTCTCGATCGTGATTTTTATAGGAATGATTTCCACCACCTTGCAGATAACTTTAGAATAATATTATAACTATCATTACATTTATAGTACGATATTTAATTATCTAAGTAACCATAACCTTGAGCACCTTTTTAAGAATTTAAAATTGTTTTGTCTACATTTTGATCGTAACGCGAGTATAATTATATACTATACATTAGGTACAATGATACAGGACATAGTGTAAAAAGACACGCATAAGCAATATCGTACAGCTGCCAGCAAAAAGTTGAGCGTTTGGTCGCAGGCCACGCGGTGCCGCAGCCAATGATTTGTCGGGAACTGTGTATATATTGTCACAAAATACATTATAGTACGTATTGAATAGGTACTATGTCGAATCTCTAAAGCCAAACCAAATTAAAATATCTGTCTTTATCATTTCCTATTTATCAGAAGAGTACTGCCTACTTTAGAGATGCGACACAATAAATACCCTGGTCCATACTGTAAGAGCATAAAAATAATATATCTATTTATTATACGTGCCACGCTGGGCGTCAGCAGCACTCGCTTGCAGTATTAAAAGATGATTGATTTTTCAAGTAGGTCTATCGGCCAGTGCAATATTTCAAGCTGTTCTTTTAAATCATTGAGTTCAAATATCCACTAAATAGATTGATGCGTAAAATTAAATAATTATTTTTAGTCTAATAAATCTTTCGCTGTTCCTAAATTAGTATTGGCCATCCAAATCCACTTAAAAAAATATTACACAAATATGTTTAATGAAATAATGGATCACAATAGCATCACTTTGGCCTGCATTCTTACCTTAGCAAACTCAATAGAGTGAGACAAGACATAAAAATAACTATTCTTCAACTACAACATTTATTTCCATTTCATTAAACATAATGGAATGGATCACAATATCATCACATTCGTGTCCGCCCATATTGTGTAATTAACTAATATACAGTGTTATTCAGCTTGCCATTGTGTTGGTATTACAGTCTCCCAATTTCAAACTAAATAGAGTGAGGCAAGTCATAAAATTCATCAACTTCATCAACTACAACAATATTTTTTTTATTAATAAAGGATTGGATCACAATATCATCACATTGGTGTCCGCCCATATTGTAAACTAATACACAGTAGTATTTGTCCGCTCATCCTACTAATATTATAAATGCGAAAGTTGGTGTGTGTGAATGTTTGTTACCTTATATCTCCGTAACTACTGAACCGAAACCGATGAAATTTAGAATCCAGATAGCTTATACGCTGGATTAAAATATAGGGATTACTTTTTATGCGCGGGTAACACCGCGGGGCGCAACTAGTGTTGTATAACTAACTAATATACATGTGTTCCACCTCACAGCTTCCCCATTTCTAACTCAATACAATGAGACAAAATATAAAAATACCTATTCCTCAACTACAGCAATATTTATTAATTATATTGTGATCCATTCTATTAATCATTTAGGAATGGATCACAATATCATCACATTCGTGTCGACTATGCTGTTTGATATACAGTAGTGGTCAGAGCTGCCAGTGTGTTTTGGTATATCACAGCTTCCCCTGCATGAAGGGTTTGAGGTACTGTTGGAAGCTCCGATTGACGGGCTCCGCGTTGAGGGGACTCTTGAGGGCCTCCTCCATCAGCCGCTCGTACACGCGGCCGTCGTACGCACCCAGGGCAGAACGGAGAATCTGTCATGAAAAAAAGAAAGAAAAAATGTAATAAGTTTAGGAATCTATTTGCCAAAATCTAAAGTTACAATCATATGCTTGTTGTTTATGAGAATGATATAGTAATAGTTTCTAAACTGGAGTGTGAATCAAACTCAATGGTGGCTGAGAAGTGCGCTGCAAGCTCCCCTCACGCTGCGCTCACCGCTTACCTCTGCCCGCGCATATCACATTTTTGCTACTGCGCAGCGTTTCGCACTACCTTCACAGCCGCCATTGAGTTTGAATCGCGCTCAAACTATAATATTATTTTAATGGAACAAATATAAAGAAAAAAGTAGGTAACTATTTAAACATAGGTATGTATATTAAAACGTAGGTAATTAAATATTAAAAGATAGTACTTTAGCATCCGTGCAAGGTTTAGTAAAAAATATCTGAGTAGGAAGGAGGAAAAAATCATAGCGGTGTTGAACAGCAGCTCAGTATTGTGCATTGTGTATTATGCTCGATACACGGCACTGATCTTCAGGTCCTATATTGGTTTACAGGCAAGGAACAGTTATATAGTACCTATTTGAAAATAAATTGTACAAACGAATGACGTCACAAGCAATTTCTCTACTATGTATCGAATAGAAAAAGAGATGAAAAGTAAACATGTTTGAGACACTAGCCAATTCCAAAATTGTACATTTGTTAACCGGAAGCAACCGAAAAGTTAGCGAATTGATTCTAATTCTCTCACTTCCCACATGCAACAATTTGCTTCCACGAACTTGGTAGGGGGCACTATGTTGAGCTGTTTTAGTGCATAACTTCGTTACCTAAAATGTCCCTCCCTCAGAGTGTACATACATATTCCCTTCCTAAAATGTGTTTTGTCACTTATTTTTTTTAATAGTTTTTAGGCATATTTTTTTACAACAGACTTATCTAATCAAATCAAATCAATTTTTTTTATTGCAAATAGGCTATTTTTAGCACTTTTACAAGTCAAAACTAGATAATGTATTTAAAAATAATAAAAATTAAATTATTGTACATTCTAAGCAAGCATAATTAAATAAACTTACACAGTGCTTAATGTCAAAAATGTCACAAAATATTATAATTATAACAATACAAGTTTGAAAAAAAAAGAAAAAAGTTCTCTTCCTATCTAGCATTTGACCACTGGCTCACCTGATGGTAAGTGATGACGCGGCCTACGATGGTGCATGCTTGCCTAGAAGATAATATCCCTTTCCCAAAATAATGAATATTGTCTTACCTCATCCCTAATATCGAAAGCGTCGACCAAGCCGACAGCGTTGGGCCGTAACTTGGTAAGTAGCTCTTCGTACCAGTGTTGCAGCTTCTCGATGTCTCGCTCCGATATTGATGTGAACTGAAATAAAAGGTTTAAAAATATAAGTCATACACCTGATGGTAAGCGAGGCGTCACAGTAATTAGTTTATTTTTAATTTAATTAGACATGAAATATTTCGTAATCACAATAGAAGTATTAGAAAAATATTGGCACCACAAACCAAACCATGGACTTGATAAAAAATTTAAAATTAATAGTTTTTTTGTTAATTTTTTTTGCAAATGTGATACGATTTATTACTTCGGAAAAAATAGAATCGACAACACCCATTTATTATTTCCGAAAAAATAAATCTAATACGGCTGCAGACAAGTGCCGTTTTTTTACTTTCAAAATTGACTTAATATTTTTTTAGAAATCACCTCCATTGTGAAAATTTTCTAAAAACTGAATCGATCATAAAATCTATTATAATTATCGATCCAGCATGCCGAAAACCTTTACGAGAATCAGTTAAGACATGCGCCCAGCAGGACTAGCGTATATCAATATATAAATCGACATAATTTATCTCTTCTCCCGAGAATGCACTTGACCAATGACAACGCAACAAAAGGTTAATGACGTGATGCGCGTGACCGTTCATTGATCAAACGCTTTTTTTGAGAGAGGAGATATATGTCGGTTATCTCGACAAAGAGCATGGCGAAAGGTCACCGAGATGTGCGGATTACTTTCACCACAGACAGTGCGGGTGTGATCTATGCACTCAGGAAACCTGAGACTATAGGTCCCGCGTTTTATCAGAATGTCATGCAGCTCTACAAAACTTGACATAACTACAAAGTCATAGTAAAATGGACAAAAGGCCACGGCCAATGTCCAGGAAATACCAAGGCAGATTTACTGGCCAAGGAAGGGACCAAGAAGTACATAACTAAGCTTTGCAAACCAACTGCAATGGAAGTACGATACCTACTTTCCAAATATACAGAAAAAGAACAGCAAAAACTTTGGGACAAGAAAACTGATTGTAAACATGCAAAAACAATGTTTCCATCCATAAACTGGAAAATCACAAACAATCTGCTTAAGTTAACAAGACAGGACCTGTGCCTAATGGTCAGCATAATAACAGCCCCCATTTAGAATTAGAATTAGAACGTCGGTTATCTATTTACTCACCCTAAGAAGGTCTCCGACCCTGGCTAGTGCCCAGTACACAACATACAAGTCCACAAGTTGCGTGAGCACCTCCCTTAACTGCGGGGATGATTGTTTGATCATATTCTCGGTCTCCCTGTAATATGTGTCTAGCAGGATAGCGCGGCAGTGAGACTGTTGACAATACAAATAAATAATTAATATTTGTGAATATTTCACAGCGCCATCTAGCCCCAAACTAAGCAAAGCTATGGGAACCAGGTAACTGATAGAATACTTACCCCCAGTTTCTCGTATATTAATGTTTTGGCTCTATTATTTTAAATCTACATTACTCATCATCCTCTTTGCCTTTTCCCATTTGTTATTGGGGTCGGCTCCCAATCTAGCCTGTAGCGGCGAGCTACCAGAATTACACGAGCGGCTGCCATCTGACCTCGCAACCCAATAAGGGACCAGTAACAGGGATGGTTAGATCAGGAGTCAGATTCTATCAGGCGTCTGACTACCTGTAGCGATTGCCATAGATGTTCTTATGATAACCGAGATCGACGGCTCTCCGAGGCACGGAGCGATGGCATCGAAACCTGCACATAACTAAAGTTACAATCATTCACGTAACTTGTTAGAAATGATGTTTATATTTTTTCAACACACATCGTCACATCTTTTCAACATTATGTTCTTGAGATGTCGAATCCAGCTATGTATTGAAAACAATGGCCATCATTTTGAAGAATTAGTCTGTTTAGTTATTAGCTAGGTAACAATAAGAAAAATAAAAAGTATTTTGTTAAATATGAGCTCTGCACTTAACTTTGCCATATGAAATTACTTCCCAGAATTTGATCCTTGTTAGCGTTACTATTGAATGGTGTAATAATACAGGGTGAGTTTTTCCCCAAGTTTATTCACTAGATCAAGCATGAAAATATAATGCATCTTACCTCGGATGCAGAAGTAAGCTGAACTGATGTCAAGTTCCACGCATCTTCATAGGACATGCCTCCCTTTTGCCTCTTCTCAATATTCGCGACGCAGAGCCCAATTTTTCTGCAACAATAAACCACTATCAAGTACCAAGTAAGTAGTTGCCACCTATAGATTGTTACCGTCTGCAGATTAGTGCCGTGGGCGTTTGCTACTATGCTACTGCCTATTTCCTACTAAATCTAAATCCTTGTAGATTTGCAGACTTCTACCATCTCAGGCATGCACTACCGGCAGTATGTTGCCATATACACATTGTTGCTACCTAGACTGTTGCCACTCACACTTTATTGCCGCTTATGGACTGTTTCCACCTGCAGTTGCCGTTGCCAATTGCATATTGTTCCCGCTTATACATGTCACCTCTAGCCATTGGAGCATGTTGCCATTCGCACATTGTTGCTGCCTACAACCTGGTTTTTTTTAAACGGGCAATGTGCCTTTATTACTCAAGCTAACTACTACAATAATAAAAACTAAACTAAACTAGCTACATTACCTACTACAAAGAACACTTGTGGACTGTATACAAGCCGCGATGGCCTATAGACAGTCCAAGTGCTCCAGCCCACTACCGGTAGGTAGCGTACCCAACATGCTGGCAGCATTGCCACGTTGAATTGCAAACTTGGTTGAACGTGCTGCTGCCACGTACATAGTGTTGCCAGTCTACAGATTGTCTCCATTTTATATGTTTTTATCATACTTATAGATCATGGACCCTAACTAGGATCCCTGTATCTAGGAACTCAGGAACTACGAGGATCATGCTCCCACAACACCCGGACTCAGTACAAGTATTTGCGCGTTTTATTCAGTGCACAAATACTTGTCCTGTCGCGGGAATCGAACCTGCCATCTCCGGGTTAATAGCCACGTGCTCACCCACCACACCACAGAGACTGTCAATGGTTATTGACTACAGACCGTTCACCATAACTTGTCCCCTGATGTATTTATATTATTTAAAAATATGCAAGTATTATCGTAAATGTAAAGTAATATGTAAGCATTATCTAAACTTGTATGTACCCACCACAGATTAATATGTTCTACTTGCATTGTTATTATTATATTAGCCCATATTGTCCCACTGCTGGGCAAAGGCCTCCCTTCCCTCTTTCCAATTTTTACATTCTAATGCTTGTGTGGGCCAATCCTTCGCATAAGCGTCCAACTCGTCCCTCTACTTGCATATTTTTAAATAATACAAGTACATTAGGGGACAAGTTACGGTGAATGGTTTATACTACTCACCCCGCCGCCACACGTTGAAAGCCGCTGACGATACCATCGACGGTGTTGTCCCACGGAGGCGAGCGGCGGCCGGCGCCCACTTGGTTCAGGTACGACACGGTAGGGGTTAGGCTGTTGCCGCCTATAGACTGTTGCCACGCCTTCACTAAATATCTGGAGGAGATCAAACTCGGTGTTAAAGGGGGTCCTATTGATTTTGTTCGAAGCTTACGCGCACTTTGATTGTAGTATACATGCAACACTAATAATAAAAATATCAAGTAATATGTAATTTTAAACAAGTACGATACATTTCCGTGGTAAGTTTTAGCATGGAACAAGGAGGAGAGAAATGCCAATACACCAAGAAAACAGCGTAGATCAAAAATATGCCTAAAACCAGATGGCGTTGCAAAATGGTTATAAGTTGAGCGCAGATCAGAAATATGCCAAAAAACCGTTTAAAACCTGGCTGGCACTGCAAAATGGGCTATACTGCTAGCTACGGCGGGCTAGGTTTAAAAGATCCATGGTTTTAGCTAGGGACAGTTGGTTACCCATACTAAAAAATCTGGGGCAAATTAAATAGCTAAAAAAACCAAAACAACAAAAAAATCTATACCAAAACCGCCTCGCCGCGATAGGTTACTTAAGTTGCACGAGCGTGCGAGCGAGACAACCAGGCATATATGTACGCGATGTTTTGAATGTTACAAAAAAAGTGTGATTTTTCTGTGATTTTTTGTTGATTAAAAGTTCAGTATAAGCAGTATACCTACGTCTATAAATATTGATCCTGAAACCACATCTTGTATTTGTAGGTAGTTCGCAAAAGGCTGATGTGAGGATGATATATTGAGGAGTGTGACCTGGCAGTCTGCAGCAGCAGCACGGTGTTCTCGCCCTCGTAGGTGCAGGCGGCGGTCACGTGGCCGTAGGCGGGCGGCAGCGCGGAGGCGAGCATGTAGCCGTGCCCGCCGCACGCCAGCCGGCAGCGCTCCACGCACTCCGCCGCGTCCCCCGTCGTCACCGCCTTCAGGCAACACGACAGGGCGTGCAGCTGCAATGTGTCAAACAACAATATTCACTACTGGTAGGGCCTTTGTCCAAGAGTTTGGCTAGGGTAGCGTCCAGCTACAATACATCATGCAACAACTGTTACTAAAACTTTTTTTTTTTTATCGAATGACGTGACGAGCTAGTCGTTCGCCTGGTGTTAAGCGACACGGCCGCCCATAACAGATTTCAGTGTCACTCGGAACTCTAAATTAAAGTTTCTCGTGACACTGCGCACTGCGCACGTCATCCTGAGACATCACACAGTCTAAAAAAGTTTTCTAGATTGTGAAATCGGTTCGTAAAGTCTCATTTGCCCAGTAATTTCACTAGCTACAGTGCCCTTCAAACCGGAACACAGTAGTGCTTGCACACTACTGCTTGGCAGCAGAACAACTGGCAAAGCGGTGGTACCTACCTAGACGAACTTTGCAGAAAAGTCCAACCACCTTTACTAGGTGGTAAGACTTTTCTGTATGATCTCGTCCTAGATAGATACCAAAGCATTGCCAGATATTCTCCGCAAGCTCACCGTCACCACCTTTAGAGCTTTAGGGCGCTTTTAGAGCTTGTCCAAAGGAAATTCGCCGCGAATCTGTTCGCGCGGAACCACACGCTCGTTGGCGAGGTATTAGGCGCTCATACATTGCGTCCACAAGCATCACCTTCACCGTCGCGCGCGTCTTTCAAATTTGCGCAATGCTTGTGGACGCAATGTATATGGGCGCCCAGTACCTCACGCGCGTGAAACGTTTTACGGCGAATTCACAACCTTCTGGACTAGGTATTAGGCAGCACGATAGGGCGTGCAGCTACAATCACATCAGACAAAAACTCTTACTACTACTTTACTATACCTAGTACAATTGTAGTAAGAGTTTTTGTAAGACTTTTCTGTGAGAATTTGTTTAGGGTGGCGTGCAGGTACATGGGATACCGTCTGTACTAATAATTTCATTACTCATAATTTCATTTCACATACCTCATTTTTAATAATGATGAAATTTATAATGGTGGTTATTTATAAATAACTTTGTTCATAATAGTTCCTTTTTATATTAATCTTTTCTTATACAATTTATTCAAATAATGTTTAAATTTATAAAATTTTATGTTATAATGTTAATGTTAAGAATTTTTTTATCATACTTTTTTTATTATAAATTTCATTACTTATAATTTCATAATAACCAGCATTCATAATTGTATTGTTCATAATGATTTTTTCATATTTTTTAGTTAACATAATAATAATTTTGAAGTAGTTAAATCATTATATACATATGCATGTATACCCTAAAGATACTAAGATACTAAGGCAAAGTCATAAATAGGTGCGACGACGAGCGAAGCGAGGAGGAGCGTTAGGTTAACTGCGACCACACGACGCACGAGCCGAGCGAGCGAAGCGAAGCGTAGCGAGCGTGCCGCGGCAGCGGCCGGCGAAGTGCCAGAAGTCACTTATGCTTATATTAAAAAATTACAGAAACCATCTATATTAAGTTTCAGATTACCTTTATTTGATTTAAATATTTTACACGTGTTTTTATTAGACATTTCAAGTTATTTATTAAAATAATGCACAAAGTTCACCAACAATACCAAAATCAACATAACATGAGAAAATATAAGTTATTTTACAATTACCCGCAGTCCACACGTTAATTTTGTTTGTTTTGACTGGATGAAGTGCCTGCATAGATTGAAGAGCAAATTGGCTTGCCGTACTACGTTTTTATAACTGATTAGCATATATATATAACAATCAACAGTTCCAGTCACATTAATTTACAGTATTATTGATATTTTGTTTTATGCTTAAAGTTAGTTATGGTAAAAGAACATTATAAATTTGTACTGTTATGTTACATACGCCTTATGAGTTTTATTCTTATAAATTTGGATTATTATTAATTTTGATTTATAATAAAGAAAATTAGATGTAGTGAAAGTATAATAAATCACATTATGTGAAATGATGATTATAAGTAACATTTTTATTTGTAACAAAATTATGACAAACGATTTTATGAGTTTCGACAGTGAACCCAGGTACATATATATATTACAACGACTCTTTCTAGTTTCCTACAACAAATTTTACTAGGTTGTAGTGTAGGCCATAATGTGCAAGAGTTCATCTAAATAGAACACTCTTATCATACAGTCATTGTAGTTTAAGCCTTATTTAAGCAAGTTGTCGTGTAGGCCTGATGGCAGCGTAAGAATAGAAATTAGGGTAACCATAAAATTCGAGAATATACATCGAATGGGGAACAACATTCTCCTCAATCTGCATAACAACTTACTGCGATCACCAAGACGCCTCTAACAAGTGTAATCATTATAACTAAACAAAACCTTTAATGGGGTGGACTATGCTTTGCAGTAGACGTCTTATGATGTGCAGCAATTTACTCCTGTACATGTAGCACTTAAATACTGTTGGTGGACCTAAATATGTAAAATAAGAGAGGACATTGATCCCAGTGCCATACCCCAAAAGTGATGCCGTGTGGTACCGGTCTAAGAAATAGTACCCAACTCTTCCCGCAGGTGCCGTAAGAGCCGGCTAAGGGAATGGCAGCAGCTTTCTTCTCGGAACCGAGACGAAAGCTGGCCTACCTATGATAAGCATCCGAAGTGGCATTTAATTGGGGAGGCCTGTGTTCAGCAGTGGACGTCTTCCGGCTGTTCATGTAAGTTAGTCCTTACCTCAGGCAATCGGTCCAAGTCCCCAGCCTCTAGCTCGGCTGTAACATTGTTGTACATGTTCCAAAGCCACTCGGCGCTCAGTTTGAACGCGTGGACGGACGCAAGCCCGATGAAAAGCTTGTGTTGCTGCGTCACGTAGTCTATTATCTGCGGTTCGGGCTCGCTGGAAATACCATTTGGGCCTTTACTTATGTCCTGTCTCTTTATCTGCTGTCATTTCTTCCTTGACATTTCACATTAAGAAGAAGTGGGCAATTAAAAGCTAACGATTATGGGTTTATTTATAATATTCATTTGACTCAGGCGTAACCCGCGTGAGCTCAAATCAAATCAAATATTAACTTGCTAGAACAAAATTTACAGAGAAGATCTTAAAATAACAAAATAAGGCATTTTGCGTTCAACCTGCATGCAAGCGTGCAAATATTAAATAGTGTTTTTGTTACAATACAATTGGAATTCTTTAACACTATAAAATGTGTGTTGTAACAACCAGTCATGCAATGTTTTTTTTGAATATATTGCCTGTTAGCATTTTTATATAATTAGGTATACAGTTATATATTGATATGCACATATTGTAGACATTTTTCTTGTATATCGTATTGTGTATCTTTACGACAAGGAGGTTGATGCAGTAGGTTGACAAATTTGACTCTTTTCTGTCTCTTAATAATTTCGCTGCGTTTATGGAAAAAAAGTGAATTGGCTTTAGTGAAAATACAAATTTCTTTGATGTAGATGCACGGCAGGGATCTATACAAAACAATACAGTGTTTTGCAGCTCAAAGTCGCGCAACGAGCTATGGAGAGAGAGCTATGCTCGGTGTTTCCCTGCGAGATAAGATAGGGCAGCTGAAATGAAAAGATCCGCCGGAGAACTAAAGTGACCAGTATAGCTCGCAAGTTGAAATGGGCAGGCTACATCATAGAACTGACAACGATGGAGAAGAAAGGTTCTCGAGTGGCGACCACGAACCGGAAGACGCAGCGTAAGCCACCACTAGGTGAACCAACGATCTGGCCAGAACGGCGGGGAGCCGATGGATGCAAGAGGCAAGCAGCCATTCAGTGACGCTCTGTGGGGGAGGCCTATGTTCAGCAGTGGACGTCTTCAGAGTGATGATGATGATGTCGATTTCTACAGGACATGGTACCCGTGCTGGAGTCAAAATATTTGCTAATGTACTAACTTGGGTTTAGGCTGTGATTGCCTCCTGACGGCGGAGTATCGCGTGGCGATGGTGACCGCCTTCGCCATGTAGTTACACATGTCGTTGACAAGCACCACGCGGACGAACATCATAGTTCCGTACGTTAGCTTGGAGCTTGGAGAGTTTACGTATGTCCCGTCCTAGGAAAATAAAAAGGATCGGTGATAAATAAGTAGTTGAGGACATTTCGCAGTCTGCTTTCGGCATACACAGTCGGCAGTGTAGAAGCCCTGAGGCAAGAGCTATAGGCACTAATGACGTCAATCTATTTATATTTTGTGTAGGGCTCCGCTTGGCTTTATGAAGTTTGGCTAATGGTTATTACATTTGTCCAACAATGTTAGTGATTGTAGAAATACTCCTCGCTTTACTTGCCGTCGCATCCACATGTTTCGAAATATGATGTTATTATAATATTTGCTTGTTGGCGCAAATGTTGGTAGTGTAGAGTACTAAAGTTATCATCAACTAACCTGTCGCTAAGCATGGAAGTGTTGTGGCAGCACTTCAAATTCAAAGCCACTTCCAAACCTTAGCCAACATTTTAGTCAATCACATAACATCAGGTGAAAGAAGATATTATTATTATTATAGTGTTCTGTAGCTGATATTAAGCATGTAAAAAATATTATACTGCTTTTTATACCTTATCAAATTTAATAGGTACAGTATGACATTTCGAGGCATACCAAGCTAGAGATTTTTTCCCTAAATTTTGAGGTAAAAGAGGAATGGGGGTTCTTAGGGGATTAAAAAAAAAAAAAATAATAATAAATTGATGGCAAGATTGCTTTACGTTTTTTTGCTGCAGAAATCTTCGCACTTTAAGATTATTCATCTCATGAGAAGGAAAAAAGTCTATTTATTAAAATTTATCCGTGCGATCAGCCCGGTTAGCACGGACGGTAGACAAAATTGTCTTTCCCTGTTTTATGTCACTTTCTTCATACTGTTTACATGTCAAGTGGAGTAAAACAGGGGAAAGACAATTTTGTCTACAGTCCATGCTAACCGGGCAGGCGATGCAACCGATGTATATCACCTAATAGGGATACCGTCTGTACTAATAATTTCATTATTCATAATTTCATTTCACATACCTCATTTTTAATAATGATGAAATTTATAATGGTGGTTATTTATAAATAACTTTGTTCATAATAGTTACTTTTTATATTGATCTTTTCTTATACAATTTATTCAAATAATGTTTAAATTTATTAAAAATTATGTTATAATGTTAATGTTAAGAATTTTTTTATCATACTTTTTTTTATTATAAATTTCATTACTTATAATTTCATAATAATCAGCATTCATAATTGTATTGTTCATAATGACTTTTTCATATTTTTTAGTTAACATAATAATAATTTTGAGGTAGTTAAATCATTATATACATATGCATGTATACCCTAAAGATACTAAGATACTAGTCTAAGGCAAAGTCATAAATAGGTGCGACGACGAGCGAAGCGAGGAGGAGCGTTAGGTTAACTGTGACCACACGACGCACGAGCCGAGCGAGCGAAGCGAAGCGTAGCGAGCGTGCCGCGGCAGCGGCCGGCGAAGTGCCAGAAGTCACTTATCCTTATATTAAAAAATTACAGAAACCATCTATATTAAGTTTCAGGTTACCGTTATTTGATTTAAATATTTTACACGTGTTTTTATTAGACATTTCAAGTTATTTATTAAAATAATGCACAAAGTTCACCAACAACACCAAAATCAACATAACATGAGAAAATATAAGTTATTTTACAATTACCCACAGTCCACACGTTAATTTTGTTTGTTTTGACTGGATGAAGTGCCTGCATAGATTGAAGAGCAAATTGGCTTGCCGTACTACGTTTTTATAACTGATTAGGATATATATAACAATCAACAGTTCCAGTCACATTAATTTACAGTATTATTGATATTTTGTTTTATGCTTAAAGTTAGTTATGGTAAAAGAACATTATAAATTTGTACTGTTATGTTATATACGCCTTATGAGTTTCATTCTTATAAATTTGGATTATTATTAATTTTGATTTATAATAAAGAAAATTAGATGTAGTGAAAGTATAATAAATCACATTATGTGAAATGATGATTATAAGTAACATTTTTATTTGTAACAAAATTATGACAAACGATTTTATGAGTTTCGACAGTGAACCCACCTAATATACATCTGTTGTTCATGCTGTGGTCAACGAATTGTTTTTTACATGAATATATAACTATAAGTGTTAACATGTTTTAATGATGACGCATGAAGCAGTACGCATTCAAGAATAAGAAAAGATAAAGGTACTAATTTAAAAATTTATGTATTTCTCAAATCAGTTTATAAATGAGGAAGTAACGTAAAGAATATAAAAACTATAACCATATAGAGAAAATCTTTCATTTTTATTTCATGTTACAAATGTTCCTATAGCATAAGGATTTGAGGTCGCCGTGTCACGACTATTGCGTTTTAGATATTATTAAGAAACATTGTTTAATTATTGCTTTATTTTATGAGCTTCAAATACTTATATACCTGCAACATACAATGAATATGCTAGGAATACAAAAAAAGCTTAGGGGTTTTTAGGGGATTTAAGTTATCTAGGGAAAAAATTCTTTAGGAACTGGCAGCACTTTTATTCTAACAATAGTGATGCGACTATTACACATTCGATTAATCGGTGAAATTTTCGTATAAGGTAATTAATCGAATCAAATCTTTGGGCGAGCATAATTCAGTGATATAATCTTGTGCAGTTCGCTAATTATCTACTTTGAAAGGGTGATTTTAATTATAATAATTATATAGTATACAATCCTAAAGCTCCAGGGTGGAAATGTTAAAGGGCATAACGCCGCGAGTAGCGTTCAATGAAAGTGCAGCACACCTTTCCACACCCTAAGCCGCCCCACACCGATGATGCTTCCTCGGTAGCCAGTAGCCCCTACGGGTGCCCCATTTATAGTGTGGCAAATCATCACCTCCCTCAAAAATTTGATATGATGAGACAAATTTTATCTCATTCCATAAACCAGATCATAATAATCCATCAAAAGTTCACCACAATAGCCCAGATATTTTTACCTTCATTTATTAAACAAAATAGTTATGAATAGGTATGCCAACATGTAAGAAATAAATAGTACAACTCGGTCACTTTGTCTAGCTGTCCTCGCTGAAATGCAAGCCATTGACGTCAAGTATATGAATAGTGTGACCGTGTTATCTTTTGTATTCAAAAAGGCCTCTTGGTGTTATGGCGCGGCCAGACATGCGGAGCAACAGCGAATCTTCGCTGTTGAACGCTCATGTGGCCGCGTACAGCGATGCATCGCAGCATCGATGGGCGCAGAAAGCTATCGCGTGAAAGTGAAATCCTTTATTTTCGCAACACTCTTATAGAATCATGAAAATGCATAGTTCTTTCATTCATACGAATCGTCAGCTCTAGTCGTGAATGGGTTGATGCAGTAAGTAAGTGAGTAAGTCTGATATTTTTGGTGTTTCTTAAACACGGAAGTGTATTTTAATAGACTTTAGTGCAGACGGATTGCTTTCATTCTTGTTTGATCTAAAGTTTAAAAAGCACAATGGAACATTTGCGAAATAGTCCACGCATGAATCGTCTTGAAGCCAGTCATTTCAGAAAATAGCAGCTAGTTCTTGGCTCCAGCACTTTGATGAGAGAAACCAATTCTAAACCAACTCAAACTTTCAGCACCATTTAGTGACAATTAGCTAAAAACTATATGTCTATAAATAAAAACTTCATTCTAGTGAGTAACCATGTTATAATTATTTTTTTTTACATGACAGCCACTCTTTTTTTTTTTTTTTTTTTTTTTTTTTTTTTAATAATTCATTTCATTTTGTTTATCCGTCAAAATGTAAGTGTTACTTTATTCAAAACTAGCTTTTGCTCGCGGCTTCGCACGCTTGTGTTATGTTATTTTTACGTTATAGTCTAATAATAGATAATGCATTTCGTACCAAACAAAAAATCCACTAAATCTTTTCGAAGCTGAGCACAGTAACCTGTATTAGCATAGGTATAGGTATAACGCAAGCATAGCCGTGAGTGGAAGCTATTTAAGCCATTACCTAAATTTAAATGTTTTGAGTCTAATATAGATTTATAACAGTAAAAGAAGTTTCAAACAAAAAACTACAATTTTATAAGTACCTCTTCATATTACAACAAAAAGATATCATCATCACTTCACTCAGGTATTTAACAGAAGTTTCAGTAAATTTTGTTTAGGTAGTAGTTACCTAAGCAGTCAGGTACGGTTTACAAAAATATGGAAGAATCACACACTATGATTCTTAAGTTTGGCTCCATACGAAAGTACCTTTTCGTTTCATTATAAGTATTACAATCATTAGTTCTCTTACTGAGATCATATCATATGAAAAAACTAAACGATTATTGAATAAATATGTAGAATCAGTATGCTTTACTCTTTAAAATCGGGTTTATCCGATATCGATTATTTAGTTCACATCTCTAGACCAGTTAATCTGACAGTGTCAATCACTAATCATGTCAACTTCATAGTGGACTTCTTAAATTTGATAAAGTGTAGGATCTATAATTTTTGCACTAGTGTTCTATATTATGCAGTTTTTTCTTTGTAACTCAAAACTAAAATAATACCAAGAATTTCAGTTCTCTGTTTTTATTAGGCATGGAAATGATTGCTACTTTAAAATCATTCGTCATTTCATCATATGATTTATTTTAGTCACTGTGATTTCACCTGTGATTTTTCATATGCCTAATGAAATTATGATCAATGGCGATTGGCTGTGCTCTATGAAATGGAACAGAGATGTGATTTAGGAGCAACCTAGTGAAGTTGCGACCTGCTACAAATGATTACAAGTAATCTAACGCTACTCTAATTCTAGTTAATAAAATTATACTGTTTACTGAAGCATAAATAAAATTATATGTCTTCATATTCACGGCGTATGCTACTCTCGTATTATGAAATCCGAAGCCACGACTCAATAAGTGTGATTATCACACTGTGATTTGTAGTAGAGTGTCTGACAAAAAGTAGCAGAGTGATTTAAGAAAAATAAAATCATAAGATTTTTCACCTGCTCCTTGTGATTTGATCCATGCCTAGTTTTTATGCAATACGTAGCACACAAGCATACGACCCTCCTGATGGAAAGAGGTCACCATATCCTATGGGTAATTGGATAAAGTTATCCTTTAGGGTTAAAATGGCTTAAAAGTTGAAACTTACCTCCAATACTTTGGAATTCTTCATCAGCATATGTTCTCTAGGTATCCTCACATGTTCAAATCCCAAGAAGCCATTGTTGGTGCCATTCATGCCCAACTTGGCGCCAATCTCGCCAACCTTGACCCCATGAAGCGGCATGTGGGTCTCTTCATCTCTCAGCTGGACTATGAACGGGTGTATGCCGTAGCATTGGCCGTTGGTGTAGAGTTGGGCCATCACAATGCAGTAGTTGGCTGTGTGGGCCACTGTGGATGAAAAATTAAGTCATCGTGAAGCATAATAAAGGTTACATGGAATTAAAAAGTTGATTTGGAAAACGACTTCAAAAAGGGGCTACTTAATTCGGTTGTATTACTTTTAAATCATCATCATCAACAGCCTGAAGACGTCCACTGCTGAACATAGGCCTCCCCCAGAGAGCGCCACCTTGAGCGACTGCTTGCCTCCTGCATCCATCGGCTCCCCGCGGCTTTCGTCAGATCGTCGGTCCACCGAGTGGGGGGCCGGTCTATGCTGCGTCTTCCGGTTCGTGGTTGCCACCCGAGAACCTTTCTTCCCCATCGGTTGGCAGTTCTACGAGCGATGTGTCCTGCCCACTGCCATTTCAACTTGCTAATTCTAAGAGCTGCTTTTTAATGTTTGTTATTAATTCTTTGTGTTTGAAACGGTATACTTTCAGATTGGTTGGTCCCATAGAAGTTTCGTCAAAATCGATTCAGCGGTTTGGTTTTTCTTTTATGTAAACGAATGACGTGACGAGCTAGTCGTTCGCCTGGTGTTAAGCGTCACGGCCCCCCATTACAGATTGCAGTGTCACTCGGAAATCTAAATTAAAGTTTCGCGTGACTGCGCAGGATGACTCCTGAGACATCACAGACATTGGTTTTTGAATCAAAATAACTAGAGATTATACACCAAAGTACTCTCACGTAGGTATGAAATTAAGCCGGTTGAAGTCGTTGTAACCCTTTCTTTTAAAAGGATATTATCATGTACCTATCGAAAGCAATAAAGTAGGTAATTAATAGTAGTCATTATTATTCGTTTTCAAAACGCTGCATTACACTTAATGTAGGTAAGTACTAGCATTATGTAAACAGGTGATTGGCAAAGTTTTGGCATGTCTAATGTGTATATATGCATATTTATTGGATAAACTATAGTAAAATAAATAAATAAATAAATAAATATGTGTGGACATTTCACACAGCGCCATCTAGCCCCAAACTAAGCATTATAGCTTGTAATATGGAAACCAGATAACTGATACAATACTTATATACTTTTGTTTGTAAATACATACATAGAATACAATATGACACGCAGACACAGAACAAACACCTATGTTCATCACACAAATCTTTGTCCCGGGTGGGAATCGAACCCACAGCCTACAGTTCAGAAGGCAGAGCTACTAACTGAGCTATCAGGCCAGTCAATAGTAGGTTGTAGGTACACACAGATGTCTAACGGTTTCACCCGCTGTTTGCCAGTTTTCTCGCGGGAACGGAATGCGGGATAAAAAGTATCTTGTTTTAATTTCGATAGTATGGGTAATCCCTGTGCAAAATGTCATTATAAATCAGTACGGTCGTCTCGCGAAACTCACATCTCGAGCAATATAAACATAGGTAAAATATGAGACACTGACCCAGATATTATTTGATAAAAAGAATGATTACATGATTGATGTTTGATTAGTACTAAAACATATTATATCTATTTTTATCTTTGTTTTTATTGATAAACATAACATAAAACCCATTTGGTATGTCATTAGAACATTTATTAGACGCGCTAACGTATAATATGTTTTCCCGCGGAAACTATTAATTTTCCGGAATCAAAATATCTTAAATCGATTCTAGAAAAATAAATAGTTCATGTATAGCATTTTAATCCATCCAAACTAGTTCAGCCATTTTATTATAAAAGTCTCAGTAACACTTTTACTAGGTGGTAGGACTTTTCTGCAAAGTTCGTCTAGGTAGGTACCACCGCTTTGCCAGTTATTCTGTCGCCAAGCAGTAGTGTGCAAGCACTACTGTGTTCCGGTTTGAAGGGCACTGTAGCTAGTGAAATTACTGGGCAAATGAGACTTTATGATCTGATCACTCAGTCTAGTAATCTGATTACTGGACTGTGTGATGTCTCAGGATGACGTGCGCAGTGCAGTGTCACGCGAAACTTAATGTTTTAAAGATCCGAGTGACACTGCAATCTGTTATGGGCGGCCGTGTCGCTTAACACCAGGCGAACGACTGGCTCGTCACGTCATTCGTTTACATAATAATTATTTAAAAAAAAACTGAAGCCATTAAATTTTCATTTATTAATAAGGATTGGGATTTCTATGTTACCTACCTATATGGATAGCTATCATAGAAATATATATTATGTATAGGCAGATATTACCATTTTAAACTGTCATGGTCATCACTAACACTACTAAAAAACTGTTCACTAGCTGACCCGCCCCGGCTTCGCACGGGTTAATTAGTTTTACCCCTTATCTCAGTCTTCTAAGGAAGAGAGAAGGAAAAGGGAAAAAGATAAGGGAAAAGAATGAACGGATGAAGTTGGAAGGAGGCAGGTGCGCCAGCAGGTGGTTCGTGGACGCCACTCGAGAACCTTTCTTCCCCATCGGTTGTCAGTTCTACAAGCGATGTGGCCTGCCCATTGCTATTGCAACTTAGAATTAGCAAGTTGCGATAAGGTATATAACCCTTAATAATTTAATTTCAATCTAATTAAACCAAATCTAAGCTGTTTATTGTGATTCATTTCAGATAAGGGTATCGTCTTAACGACAAATCGAAGTATGTACACTATAATAATATTAATAATACACCTCTATTGTGATTTATCAGTTTTTATCAATAAGTAGGTTCTTTGAGCCACGCTTATACACGAATTATGTTACAATAAGTAATTGATTATAAAAATAATAGTGCTACCGTATAGTGGCCCCCATTAATATTAGTTGCGCCCTGTCGTGCATGCCAGCACGACAGGGCGCAACTAATAGGTTCCGCACCCGTATTATGTAAAACTTGCACTTAGCAATCGGTCGCAGTCGCCCGCCCGCTGCTCGCCTGTCGCTGAATGCACTTTGGCCTTTGATACTAGCGCCACTAGCAACAGAACAGCAATAGACGGAAACAAAATAATGCACATTTTAGTTCATCGATTGTCTGACAGTCGGTGATCTAGCGCTCGATGGCTTTCTGCTCTGCCAAAGTGACGTTTGACAGCTTCGGCAGCAATGATTGCGCTATTTACGCCAGTATCAAACTTTACGTAATAAGGTAGCCGTAGTACTCTATAAGGAAACCTAGTTCTTCTATCTCTCTCTTAGTCTGAATCAAATGCGCTCCCCCCCTGCCATTTATAAACTAAACATTATACACTGGAATTCATAGACAAGTTGGGGGCTCCTCTAGGGGATGATTCAAGCGCTATGTAGTGAATTCTAGTTTTATGCATTTCATAAACAAAAGTAACCCCTAAATTGACATTGTCAGGGGCTGGATGCTGATTGTCCGAATTTCGTCAACCAAACGGTCCCCTTGCTTTAATAAGGTGCTAACGTGCTATTTTTTATCATTGTTTGAGTGTTGTGTTGTGATTTTCATAAATACGGAAGTAGATGGTGACTTGGATCTCATAAATGATGAATGGCCGATGGAGGCTTGAATGAAATGCGAATTATATCAGTGCCGAAGCGATATATTCGTAATGTAAATACACAATAACTTTAACTTAATACAAACTAATTTTTTTTTACTACACTACAAGTTGATGTACCCCCCCTTACAACCTCTGTGAACTAATAAAGTTTTTTTAAATCATATTAACTTTTCTATAAATAATAATTATAGTGTAAGATAATGAAAGTGAATTAAATTATGGATATAACGCGGGAACGGGCCTCTCGTAACCATGGCAACCGATCGTCCCACCTCGGACCATGGTTACGAGAGGCCCGTTCCCGCGTTATATTATCTATCAAAATTCAAAAGCCGCGTCATAATCATGACAAAATGACACCCGAGAAAATTTTCATAGACAACATGATTGAAATGCACAGATTAGAGAAAAAATATGTGTTGAACTGCCATTTAGTTAGGGGTCTCTCCAGCGATTGTTTATGAAAGTGTAAGAAGAACGATTCAACATTTAACCTCTACGTGAAAGTTGAATGATGGATTTTGGGGGTTTGTTCACCCGTTGACTATGAATACCACTGCTAGTAACTCATCGTCTTCGTAAAAACTGTCTTTTAAAACCGTTTCTAACTATATGTAAATAATTTTTTGAGATATTAAGCGGAGAAAACTGTTAAAAATAATTATGACGTGCTACTTCAAATGTTATTGACCTTGTTTGTCTGTCTGTCGGTCAAGACTCTTTCTTAGCAACGGCTGAATATAGGTATTAAGCTCAGTTCAAATTTCAATTTAAATCAGATCAAATCAATGTATTTGCTTGCGAATACAGTTGAACAAAAAAAAATGGTGGTTATAAAACTCTTTATATTATTATATCCGTCGTCATGACAAGCAAGCGTTTTCTGTACATTAGCTTTACCACAATAGGTTTTCAATTAAATAAATTAATGACAAATAAGTAAAATTTGTAAGATTAACTACAAATATATACTAAGGTCAACGCCGGGATACCGTCTGTACTAATAATTTCATTATTCATAATTTCATTGCACATACCTCATTTTTAATAATGATGAAATTTATAATGGTGGTTATTTATAAATAACTTTGTTCATAATAGTTACTTTTTATATTGATCTTTTCTTATACAATTTATTCAAATAATGTTTAAATTTATAAAATTTTATGGTATAATGTTAATGTTAAGAATTTTTTTATTATACTTTTTTTATTATAAATTTCATTACTTATAATTTCATAATAATCAGCATTCATAATTGTATTGTTCATAATGACTTTTTCATATTTTTTAGTTAACATAATAATAATTTTGAGGTAGTTAAATCATTATATACATTTCATTGCATGTATACCCTAAAGATACTAAGATACTAGTCTAAGGCAAAGTCATAAATAGGTGCGACGACGAGCGAAGCGAGGAGGAGCGTTAGGTTAACTGTGACCACACGACGCACGAGCCGAGCGAGCGAAGCGAAGCGTAGCGAGCGAGCCGCGGCAGCGGCCGGCGAAGTGCCAGAAGTCACTTATGCTTATATTAAAAAATTACAGAAACCATCTATATTAAGTTTCAGATTACCTTTATTTGATTTAAATATTTTACACGTGTTTTTATTAGACAATTCAAGTTATTTATTAAAATAATGCACAAAGTTCACCAACAATACCAAAATCAACATAACATGAGAAAATATAAGTTATTTTACAATTACCCACAGTCCACACGTTAATTTTGTTTGTTTTGACTGGATGAAGTGCCTGCATAGATTGAAGAGCAAATTGGCTTGCCGTACTACGTTTTTATAACTGATTACGATATATATAACAATCAACAGTTCTAGTCACATTAATTTACAGTATTATTGATATTTTGTTTTATGATTTAAGTTAGTTATGGTAAAAGAACATTATAAATTTGTACTGTTATGTCATATACGCCTTATGAGTTTCATTCTTATAAATTTGGATTATTATAAATTTTGATTTATAATAAAGAAAATTAGATGTAGTGAAAGTATAATAAATCACATTATGTGAAATGATGATTATAAGTAACAATTTTATTTGTAACAAAATTATGACAAACGATTTTATAAGTTTCGACAGTGAACCGTCAACGCCGCATGACCCTGTAACTAACCCAAGCTTCAAAGAAAAGATGTGTCAAAAAATCTTGTTTATTAAACCGGTTTGTTCGCATTTCGCGGGTCATCAAAACCTTTAGGTACTGTACCTACGTAGTACTATTAATAACAATTATATTCTGTGCTTTATGGTACTCTCCGTTGGTCTAAAACCTTTTTTGACATAAATGAAGATTGTATACCAAGTTACCAACTATAGAATTGTATAGCGTTAGCCTATAACCAACCATAGCACATGTTTAGGAACGGCGAAGGAAATCATTATGAGGAAATCAGGACCTGCATGTTCGAGTATCACAATGAAGAACTAGCGCTCTAGCGAAGCACGACTAGCCGTTTCTAACAGATCGATAAAGTTAAGCAACGTTCGCTGCGGTCACTACTTTGATGGGTGACCACTCCAGCAAAAAGTGGTATTTAAAACTGAGCGCTACCGTGCTTCGGAGGGCACGTTAAGCTGTCGGTTCCGGCTGTTGTCTTAAGACAATTCGTTAAGTCAAGTCAGAAGCCTTTGGGCGGCCTAAAAATTCTGACACCAGCGCTTACCACTCGCCTACATGAGAAGAAGAAAAAGAAGAATGAATCACAAGTCGCCCACAAACCCGCACATTGTCAGCGAGTTACTGTACTGTAGGTATGCTACAGCTACACTCTTTCCATGTGAGAGAAGGCCCGTGTCCCAGCACTGGGAACGTATTGGGTGGATGACGTGACAAGTTTTAGGGGGTATCGGGAATCAGGACGCAAGATTCACTCACTTCTTGTCGTTCTATTTATTTATATGCAAGATATACTCACGTCCTCCGGGCCACCACTTGTAAGCGGTGAGGGTAGGGCTGTGCAACACAAACTCTTTGGTGGTAGGATCGTAGGTGGCCGTCGTCTCCAGACCGCGGATGAACGTGCCGTGGCCTAGCTCGGTCTGTAAATATACATTTCATCCACTTAAAATTTTCAGGATGTTGCGGCCGTTTTGATCACTGTAGAGAGTCCAATAGAACCGCCTTCCAATGCCGGTTTACTATGAAACCATGCTACAGTAGGTATTACATCCGACGACGCTCAGTCGCAAATCGGTACTGAAGTTGAAGTATCTGTTATTAGGAATATGTACTGTCCTGTGGCCCAAGTCAAGATTTCATTCATAACAGCGCTACATTATTTTGAAAAGAAAGGCATCTTGTAATGTAATTCCCATTCCTATAACTAATAAAAAGAAATATTAATTTCTCATATGTATGAATTTTCTAAATCGATAGTTGACCCCATACTAGGTGGGCCGACGATCTGGTGAAAACCACGGGAGCCGATGGATGCAGGAGGCAAGCAGCCGCTCAAGGTGGCGCTCTCTGGGGGAGGCCAATGTTCAGCAGTGGATGCCTTCAGGCTGTTGTGATGATGATGATAAGTTGATCCGCCCCGGCTTTGCACCCTGTTCATGGGAAGAGGGAAGGGAACGGGAAAAATATATATATATAGGGGAAAAGGATGTATGGATGGGACGGCAATAGAAGGGAGGCAGGCCAAGCCTTGCTTTCTTTGCCGGCCTTCGACAGGATGAGTATATAAATAAAAAAATAATAAAGGTACAATCAAAAAACTTATGCATACAAATTACATCCTTATTGCTTACAACGTACAACCCGCATTAGTCGTTTTACAAAGCATAAAGTATCGTAAATGTTATTCTGAAAAATTAGCTATAACCATACCAAATTTCAGCGATATCCGTTCAGTAGCAAACTGGAATAATTAACACCTAAACTAATATTGCTTTACAAATAAGATACAAGTCATAGGTATCATACCTGAGCGTAAGTGCCAATAATGTCCAGGTTGAAAGCCCTGCCGATCCAGTACGCCTGCTGCTCCACCGACGCCTGTCCCATTATAGTTGGGATGAACATCACATAGTGCAGGGTCAGGGGTGACCCATCTTGCAAGATGGCTGACCCAAGAGACCCGCCTAGCAACGCCCTAGGAATGAAAACGGGCACTGATCACGAGTGGGTTTCCAAAGGATCACACTTGGGAATTGCACGATCCGATCATATGGGATAAAGTCTATGAAAAGAGATGCAATGATTTTTGACAATCGCTCACTTGCTTCTCTTTCTAGGTGTCTGGTCACTACTTACCTATCCTATAATACTCCTCATTTCGCTTGTCGTATCTAAGAGGCGTCTATTAATACGTGAGGCAATTTTGCCAATTGTTCGCCTTCCCCTCCACCCATGGAGAGATATCGAGAGATTTGGCTCGACCGCCTCCGCTCACCCTAACCTCACGTGAGATTTTTTCGCTTGGTTGGTTTATAGTTACTACACAATCGAAGGGGTACTGTTCTGCTTTGTGGCAGTCGCATAACCGCGATAGATTATTTTGTTGTATTTGGCCATAATATTTTAGTGGAGAAACATGTTTTAGTTCATTTAACCCAGTCTCACAACTTTACGCTGTTTCTTGCGGATATAAAAAAAAAGTGATATTTGCCAAGACCCCCTCATCCCCTAAATACATCATGTAATTAATGGATGCCCCCTATAAACTATTTATTTGTCCTAGACTTCTTAACTTCTACATACGTATACAGAGGATATTGATCTCAGACCTAAAAATGATCCTTTGAATACCCCCATCTAATGGCACCATAAAAAGGAGGAATGAAAAAATTTGAATATCAACATAATTATGTATATTTAGATTGAAAATTTACCTACCAATTTTGTTTGCTTGCATCCTGTTGCGTACAGTCTAATCTAATTTTTTAGTTACCTGAAATTCTCCATTCCAGTATTTTCCTCGTCCTGCCATCGTCGGATCAGCTTGAACAGCAAGCATGCTTTCTTCACAGCTAGCTCATACTTCTCTTTATGGCTGAGATACTCGGATGGAACCTCTTCTATGTGAATGCCTTCTTTCAGTACTTTTTCCTCTGAAAATATGTATATTAGTTAACGTAAGTATAAATAAAAAGTTGAAAGAGATGCCCACAGTCTTGACACTTTTGGGCCCTTATGACATATTGTAAGGATCAGCTTAAAATGAACAACAGTATGGAGTATACCTACTTTAACAACAACAAAATTTTGCTTATTTTATCTACAGTAATGATGAGTTATGGAATTGAAACGTGGTCTCTTACTGTTAGCCTCATTAGTAAGCACTCAAAGTCGCGCAACAAGCTATGGAGAGAGCTATACCCGCCCCCTAATTACCTAACTCGCAACAGGTGTGCGACAGGCGTAAATCTCGCGGCGATTGCTGTCATACATCATTAGTGGTGTCGAGAATGTATGCTCCGCTACTGCTGTCGCATTGCTACTGCTGTCGCATTGCTGTTGCAAATTTTACGTAATTACCCCGCCGGTGTTTTCCTGCGAGATAAGATCCGAAATGAGGAGATCTGCAGGAGAACGGCAATGGGCAGGCCACATCGCTCGTAGAACTGACAACCGATGGGGAAGGTTCTCGAGTGGCGGCCACGAACCAGAAAACGCAGCGTAGGCTGGCCGAGCCGATGGATGCAGGAGGCGAGCAGCCGCTCAAGGTGGCGCTCTCTGGGGGAGGCCTATGTTCAGCAGTGAACGTCGTCGTCTGTTGATGATGATGATGATGATGATGAACTACAATAATTATTATTTTATTAATATAGTTTGCCCTTAACCACAGAGTAAGTAAGTTACTCTGTGCCATAAAAGTACAGCTCACAGTTCACTAGTTTATCAGTGATTTATGTTGTAACAGCTGATCAAATTATTGACTACCTATACTTAACTTATATGTAATCAAATACCCATTATTTGAACAAGTGACATTAGACTAGAAGGTTCATATTTTGTACTAGCTGACCCGCCCCGGCTTCACAGGGGTTTATTAGTTTTACATCTTACCTAAGTCTATAGGAAGAGAGAAGGAAGAGGGAAAACAATAAGGGAAAAGGATGAATGGCTGAAACGGTGAATGGAGGCAGGTGCTGGCGATAAGATAAAGTAATTCTTTACTTTAGGGTAATAATAAGGTATTTATGTCAAACTGCCTCATGAGGCCACACAAGCTCTGACCCAAGTCAGTCAGCAAAACCGTTTCTATTTTAAATTCTCTCTCTATTTTTAAAGTCTCACAATTATATTATTTGTATAATATCATTATACCCATTACTCATGTTGTAATGTATGTATGGTTAACAGAAAGAGGTTAGATAAGTCCTACTACCTTACTAGTAGGACTTTTCTGCAATGTTTGTCTAGGTAGGTACCACCGCTTTGCCAGTTATTCTGTCACCGAACAGTAGTGTGCAAGCACTACTGTGTTCCAGTTTGAAGGGCATAGTAGCTAGTGAAATTACTGGGCAAATGAAACTTATAAACTGATCTCACAGTCCAGAAATATTTTTTAGACTGAGTGATGTATCAGATTGATGTGTGCACTGCACAGTATGATGCAAAACTTTAATTTAGAGTTTCGAGTGACACTGCAATCTGTTATGGGTGGCCATGACACTTAACACCAGGCAAACGACTAGCTTGTAACATCATTCATTTACATTTAAAAACATAACTATAACACCTTGTTTTTGTGTCTAGAGGGCAGAAATCAAGCACACACTCAAGTGTGATAAGATAAATACTTGGACTATGATCTTTTACCTCAATTTGCGTGTCATATAGATGCTTTGTTTGAGTTGAAGCAACAACATGATATTGAATAGATACATGTGGTGTTTAATTGACATAAACACTTATGTTGCAGTTTGAACTCTGGTAGGTACCTACTTAAAATGTGTTTTCATAATAATGGTTCTGATTCCAAGGTGATGTGAGCCTGCTCTGCTATAATTAAGTAGGTATATTATGTATGAATCCTGTAGAAAGTAGGTATTGTGCTAACCACAGTTATTAATAAAGATTAATCTGTAGGTTGGAAAAATACAGTTGCATTGTTTTATTATAATGGTTGCCTAATTGCATTGTAAAAGTCATTAAAGCCTCATATTTGGGCTCACAGTTTTCATTCACAAATCTGATGTCATGCAGTACAAGATGATGAAAAACACATTCAAAAGTAAATTTAATTTATTAGTACTTATTATAAAGAAACCAATTATTTTCCATAGAGTTAAAGAAGGCTTTGTCATGGTTAGACCAAACATAATAACATAGAAGTAGTTGCTGTTTATTTGGTAACATGCTAGCATGATACCTATTTAGCACTGAAAAAAAACTAGAATCATAATTACCTCGTGTTTTCCTTTCCTTGGTCATATGAGCTCCTCCATCAATTAAATTTGTAAGCTCTGTGATGTTGAAAGTGCATTTCTCCCTTTCTCTTTGTAAATCAACGTTAATTTTTGTGGTATTAGACATAATGTAAGAATTATGCAATTATTTATTATATGTATAAGACGCTCACGCCGGAGGCACTGACAGTCTGATACCAACAGCAACAGGCACTGTAAGGCACTGAATCAACTAAGA
This sequence comes from Ennomos quercinarius, assembly GCA_910589525.2. Classification (NCBI taxonomy): domain Eukaryota; kingdom Metazoa; phylum Arthropoda; class Insecta; order Lepidoptera; family Geometridae; genus Ennomos; species Ennomos quercinarius. The sequence goes on from OU342488.1 coordinate 3,105,700, forward strand.
AAGAAGTGAGAACTGAATGGAATGTAGGCAAGGCACTGAACCAACGTATTCATTCAATGTTGTTGATTGTCAAGACTGCGGTCATTGACGGCCGAGATTTTATGGAAAACAAGTTCCAGCAGAAAAGTGAACGTGATGACGACGACGACGACGATTGGATAACGTATCCGGCGGGCGCGCTACTCGGAGCTACTAAGTACTTTTGATTTGATTATCTAGACTCTGCCAACGAGAAGTAATAGTATTCTGTGCTGCCAACTTCTTCAATCAATTGAACATTTATATGAATAAAATTCCCATGAATGGAAAGGTATGCTTGAAATAACATAGAGCATTCTTGTTTTAGAAAAGAATCTTCTTCTCTTTTCAGATACAATAAAAATATTAACAAACAAAACAAGATTATACTTTAATTTTATTGTACAATTTTTAGCTTTATTTTTTATTTACTTTTCCTTCTTCTTCTTCTTCTTCGTTTAATTTCCTGTGGGGTTTTGACATTTTTGATGACTGACAAAGACTTTGATAAGTTTTACATGACATAAAGGGCGTTCGGTATCATTTTTGGCATTTGCAAAATTAGCGTTGTTGTAAAGCGTTCGGTTTGAGAATTTCGTCAATAATGCCACTTTCGCAAACGAACGTAAAATACCCAAATGCGGTTTGTTATCTCAAATGTCAAAAAAACAAATTGGCGGAATTTTACATCACACACGTAAACTTACTTCTTCCTTCTCACTTCTCCGTGCTTATCATTACGATAACTACAGTTTTCACATTATAAATCAGTAATTTTTAACTAACCACGCCAAAAATTCCACGTCAATCTCTAATGTCAAAAAACGATCACCTTTAACCCACCTCTGCAGGTGGGTCAAAATTAACAGTTCACGATGGCATTTTTAATGAGGAGTTTTATTTTAAAAAAAACCTAGTTCTGCTTCTTTTCTAGATGGCGCAATAAGTAATAGTTTAAACCTTTCAAACCACAGAGTAGTTCAAACATAAGAAAATGCCTAGACTATGTACAAGGAAATGTCAAATTCAGTTGAGTGGATCATGAGTACATTGCCTGTAGTATCTCCTAAGTAGCCTGTGGTGCATTCTTATTAAGTAAATTGAAGTACAGTAGATCTGCGAGATAGGTAAACGTTAATATTATGATCCAAAATAAAGCCAAGCTATCCCACAACGAAACTAAAAAAAACGAAAGAGTTTAGAGTTGACAGTCAGTATCGTGACACATTTCCTCTAACCTGTGGTCTATGCTTGAAACAGTGACAGTGACAGATTTTGGTAAAACCACAACTGGCGCCATCTATTGGGTCATATATAAAATACAATTTCTTTTTTTTAATAAAAAGCCTCATTGTTTTTGAGCTGTCCGAACGGTGAACAAAAACAGTTGAAAACGCAACTTTTGCTCACACTTTCCCAAAACGAACGGTGCACGTGATCATTTTTGTCGTTTTTAACTGTTAATTTTGCCACCAGTAGGCTATCCGAACGCAGGTATTAAAAGTACTTCAACTTCTTTTTTTTTTGTGGCTCCTGCGGTTTACCACAATTTCGCCAATGTCAGAACGGAGAACAAGCGATGGAGACTGTTTATGTAGGCTTTTACTCTGTTAAGGTGGAACGTTACACTAGCGCGGCAAATTCAAATTTTCTTGTGTTCTTTTGCCAATAATAGCTTAATTACTCAACGTGATTACATGAAAATTAATTTTGCGGAAATAAATAGAATGTATCAACAAAGCATGAGCTCTTATTTCGAATTAGTGTGGTTGAAACCCAGCCAACGTAAACACGTTATCCACACCACAAAAGTTGTTAAGAATAGTGCCCGAAAAAGTAATATATCGGCCGGAGTGTCTTACTTTCAGTAAATACATGTAGAATATGTTATTTTAGCTTTAAATTAACGAATTATATTAAATATTACCATAATTACTGATATCAAACCACCGCTAAGAATGTTTGCACAAGGCCCACTACATGCGCCAATGTTTGGCCATTTGTTAAACGTAAGGCAATAACGGAAAAAAGTACTTTATTTGTAAGTACTTAAGGTTGATTTCACAATAAATATTCCTACGTTGTTTCATTTGGAAGGTGTAATTTATTGCTTTACTCGTATTTGAAGGCTAATGATAGTAATAGAGTAGAATAGAATGAACTTTATTGTATAAAAACTGTGTACATGCAAAGGTCTTAAACTATAAAAACTTTCACAAACAGTATTATCCATTCTGGACGTACAATAGAAGTACCAATTAGTACTTATAGTAACTAAATGGGTATAAAACCAAGTATTTATTTACAACATTAATAATGCTAGGGAGCATACAAAATCTCTATATGTAAAATTTGCGTACTTAAAACATTGTCTTATAAGTATATAATGTTTACGCGGACAGAAAATAGCTTTGATTTTGTATGTGACCCGGATTCTAGTTGTATACCTGATCGAAGCTAAAAAGCAATGGAATGCCATTACGGTGGAACGTTTCACTAGCGCGGTAAATTCAAAATTTCTTGCGTTCTTTTGCCAATAATAGCTTAATTACTGAACATGGTTACATGAATACTAATTTTGCGGAAATAAATAGAATGCATCAACAAATTACGATTATAAGTATCTCCTAGATATCATTAGCGGTTTAGCGACAAATGGCAATAAACAATTTTCTTCTTAGTTTTTCAGTCTATTGCTATTTGTCACTAAACCAATGAAAAGTAGGTAATACTTTTAATGAGGTGTTTTATTAAAAAAAAAGAAATGGTGTTTTATGTATGACCCAACAGATGGCGCCAGTTGTGGTTTTACCAAAATCTGTCACTGTCACTGTTTCAAGCATAGACCACAGGTTATAGGAAATGTGTCACGATACTGACTGACAACTCTAAACTGTTTCGTTTGTGTTATTTTCGTTGCGCGATAGCTCAGCTTAATTTTGGATCATAATATTAACGTTTATCTGTCTCGCAGTTCTGCTGTACTTCAATTTACTCAAGAATAATGCACCACAGACTACTTAGGAGATACTACAGACAATGTACTCGTGGTCCACTCAACTGAATTTGACATTTCTTTGTAGGTAGTCTAAGCATTTTCTTATGTTTAAACTACTGATGCATATTAAATACAAATTATACGACATGAGAAAATTATTGACAACGTTTGTCAAGGCTTATCTATGGTTTCTCTCTTTAAGTCTAGGAACCAAGAAGTTTACATCATTCACCCTTCCTTTTAAGTCGTAACATAGTCCTGGAAGTATGATGGAGGCCTGCGTTCTCGAGTGGAACGGCGGACCTCAATAGGTTGAACACGCTCAATAATCAAATTAGGAGACGGGTCTTCATTCGCAGACTGATCCCTCTCAGTGTCTGGAGTTAGGTACTCATCATCAGATGAAATCTCTTCAGCCACTGGGAGTGGTGCCAGGCGTCTATTAGAGACGGTGGTCTCGCGTCCCTCCGGTAATCTGACATACGAGTAATTAGGGTTGCTCTGTAAGAGTTCGACTTCTTCTACGGCTGAATCATACTTTGAGTTCTTTACGTTTTTCTTCATGTATACAGGTCCCGGAGATAGTAACCAAGTTGGCACAGATTGGCCATTCCCAGAGCGACGAGGATGGTTGAACATCCTCTCATGTGGGGTAGTATTTATTCCGGTGGACAGCAGGGACCTTATTGAGTGAAGTGCCACAGGTATTGCCCTTTCCCATTCAGTGATGTCTCGTTTGGTAGAGCGGAGGTGTAGTTGGATAGTCCTCCATAATGTTCCATTTAGACGCTCCACTAAGCCGTTCCCTTGGGGGTTATAAGGAGTCGTGCGACTGCAGGCTACGCCAAGAGATGTCAGAAACTTCTTTAATTCTTCTGATAAGAACGATGTTCCTCTGTCGGAGTGTATGTAAGCCGGAGTCCCAAATAATGAGAAAAGTTCCCTTAGACATTTTTCTACAGTTTCTGATGACATATCCTTACAAGCAAAGGCAAAGGGAAAGCGACTATACTCATCAATGATCGTTAAAATATATCGGTTAGAAGTATTGGATGGAAGAGGTCCTTTAAAATCTAAATTTAGACGCTCGAAAGGTGCTGTCGCTTTTATGAGTTGTCCTTCATTTTTTATATATCTAGGTTTTATTTCAGCGCAAACTGGGCATGCAGCAGTCATTCGTTTTACTTCTTCAACAGAGTACGGTAAGTTCTTTGCTCGAATCCAGTGTATCATTCTTGTGACGCCTGGATGACATAAAGAGTTGTGCAGTTCTGATAACTTATTAGATGTAGTATTCATTAAGGCACAAACCCTAGACAAAGCGTCGGCAGCTAAGTTTTGTTTTCCGGGGCGATAAATTATATCATATTTGTAACAAGACAGTTCCAGGCGCCATCTTTCGATCTTTTCGTTTTTAATTTTGCTTGAATGTCTCTGATCGAACATAAATGACACCGATTGCTGATCTGTAATAAGTAAAAAGTGTCTTCCAATCAAGAAGTGGCGCCATCTTCGCAAGGCCTCTACGATGGCGCTAGCCTCCTTTTCAATAGAGGGTTGTCGACGTTCTGAATTGTTGAGTGATCGAGAAAAGAACGCGACAGGGCGGCCCTCCTGTGATAAAGTGGCGGCAATAGCATATTCTGAAGCGTCAGTTTCAACTGAAAATATTTGTTTATCATCAATAGCGGCGAGAGTTGATTCAGCGACGTCTGACTTGAGGTTGGCAAAGCAATTTATTGACTCTTGTGATAACGGAAAAGTGGCTTCTACCAACGGTCTGATCTTTGCGGAAAAATTGACGATCCACTTTGAATAGTGAGCAAACAGCCCTAGTGCTCTCTTCAAGGCTGCTGCATCTGATGGAACAGGTAGATCAATTAGGGGATCCAATCGAGATTTGTCTGGTTTAATCGAGTTGTTGTGAATAGTGTAGCCCAGAATATTGATAGATTCCGTTCCAAATACACATTTCTCAGTGTTCAGCGTGAGTTTATATTTTTCGGCAGCAGCCATGAATCTGCGTAAGTTGGTTTCGTGATCTTGTTTGTCCTTTCCACAGACAGTAACGTCATCTAAGTACGCATAGGTTCCCTTTAAATTTTCAGTGCTTATAATAAAATTGAGAGTTCTTTGGAATGCTGCGACTCCATTTGTTATTCCAAAAGGTATTCTGGTGAACTGGTAAAGATTTCCGCATGCTTCAAATGCTGTATAGATTTTTTCTTTGGGAAGGATTTTGACTTGATGGTAAGCGCTCTTAAGGTCTATCTGACTAAAATAGTTATATTTGGCGACTTGAGTGACGATAGAATCGATGCTTGGTAAAGGGTAAGCATCTAACTCCGTATATCGATTAATGGTCTGCGAGTAATCAATTACCAGGCGTTTCCTGTGGCTGCCACCTCCAGCAACCAGAACTTGTGCTCTCCAAGGCGACACACTGGGCTCAATGACATTGTCTTTTAGGAGGTTGGATATTTCATTTGATATGAATAACTGGTCTTCTTCGGAATGGCGTCTGGAACGGATAGCAATTGGTTTAATATTAGGCGATAAATTGGTAAAGACCGATGCTGGTGGGACGGCAGCTTCAAGTACATTACAGATTTTCAGTGGCTCTTTATCGCCACCAAACTGGAGTTCAAGAGACGAATGCTTCTTCAGAAGGTCGTGACCGATAATAATGTCAGCACAGAGATCATCTACTATAAGCAGTGGTTGATGTTTGTAAACATGTTGAGCGATCTGTATAGTTGCATAGCATAGCCCATTGACATAAGACACATGGTTAAGTGAAGCAAGAGTTACGGCTTGTTTACATGGGCTTCTTTTGAGTTTCATAGTTTGAGCCAATTTATTGTCAATAAAACTGATAGAGCTTCCCGTGTCTACTAGAGCATCGGCTCGATAATCGTTAACAGTAACAGGTATAGTTGCTCTGCGCAAGCTTGAAGGAGAGGCGGCGGAGATTGCAGATAAGCATGATTCTTGAGAGTCATTATCTGTAGTAGCAGCAGTGTGTGCGTTTTGTTTTGTTGGAGTAGAACGACAAACTTTGGCAAAATGGCCTCTCTTTGAGCAGAGTTGACATTCGACATTGTATGCAGGACATTTAATTCTTTGATGTATATGGCCTCCACAAAAGAAACATCTTCTGCGGTCATTTTGATAAACAGCAGCGGACGATGGTGTGAGCTGTGGCCTCTCTGGAGTAACTACTTCTGTAACAGCATTGAAAGAGGCAGGACTTGCGTTGGTTTCTATTGCATGGGAAGTACTTTCCGCACTTTCGAGGGAAATCGCTAAATTCAATGTCTCTTCTAAAGTCATTGTGCATTTTTCCAGCAGTCGTTCTCGTATCTTTTTGGAGTTAAGTCCTGCAATGAGTGCTCCACGAATAGTTTCATTTTGATGTTCTTTTGCAGTTACAGCTTTGAAGTGACAGTCATGAGCGAGTAAATTAAGAGATCTCGAGTATTCTGCTACTGATTCTCCTAGTTGCTGTTTTCTAGAAGTCAAACGGTGGCGGGCCAAAATGATGTTTCTTCTTTTCTCGTAAGTATCGTCTAATATTTTAATGGCAGTACTATACTCGTTGCACTCACGTATGAGGTTGAATATCGTTGGTGAAATATGGTTTACGAGAATCTTGTACTTAAATATTTCAGTAGCAGAAGGAGCTTCTTCAGATAAAAAGTTTTCAAAAGAATACCGCCAATGGGTCCATTTTAAGTCTGAAGCGGCAGTAGCGGGTTCCACATCGAAGCGTTCTGGGCGTAAGTAGCGCGAGGTACTCGAAGACGGAAAGGTCGCCGGTGGCGACTGACCTTTATTCATGTTCTCGAAAAAAAAAAACTAAAGCTGAATAAATTGATGCATATTAAATACAAATTATACGACATGAGAAAATTATTGACAACGTTTGTCAAGGCTTATCTATGGTTTCTCTCTTTAAGTCTAGGAACCAAGAAGTTTACATCTGTGGTTTGAAAGGTTTAAACTATGTACTTACAGCGCCATCTAGAAAAGAAGCGGAACTAGTGTGTTATTTTTAAATAAAAAGCCTCATTGTTATTTATTGATACATTATATTTATTTGCACAAAATTAGTTTTCATGTAATCACATTGGAAAAAGAACGCAAGAAAATTTGAATTTGCCGTGCTAGTGTAACGTTCCACCACAAAGAAACAGTACATTCTGGGCATTTTCTTCTCCTTCTTCAGAAAACACTATTACTCTTAGCGAAGAGATGTGTAAAATGTACACATCTCTTCGCTAGGGGTAACAGCATTTTCTAATTTCTGTGCTACACAGGCGTGTGGTAAAATGAAAGTCTTGAAGAGAAAATAAAAATCCATGGTTTTATGAACTTGATTGCTTTTTTTTCTTATATTTTGACTCCACACATAGTGTATTTAGCCAGTGTCAAGTATTGTAATTTTTCATCGTATAATATATTTCACGTAAAGTTTAGTCACAGTCAGTCAGGGTAGTCAGAGTCCAGTCTAAGTCAGGTAGTCATAATCCAGTCTAAGTCATGTCCTAGTAAAGTGGTGGCAACTTTACTTAGAGGCTTCTATGGAATTTTGGAAGCAACACGAAAAACCACCTTTCACTACATTATATCACTTGCCCACACTCATGCTCGTAGTTCAGCACTTAATGCGTAAAACTCCACTAATTTTAAACATTAACACTGGAAAAAGCATAAAGTTTTGTGAAATAATACAATGCAACGACGTGAACTTTTTCGCGTTCCCGCCAAAACTCTTGATTGCTTTTATGACTAGACCACAGATTACAGAAAAAAACAATTGACGTGGACTAGACTTTTTAACATTGCGACTGAAGGGCTTTATATCCAGGTTAATTCTTTTTTGTATACTGCCTGACTAGTAGGAGGATTCGTAGGAGTATCCAGGTCAAGAAATAAATTTAAAAAAAAATGAAACGGGTGCTCGTGGCATCACAGAGTAATTTGTTTTTTCTCTAATCTGTGCGTGGCATAGAATAAGGATGCGGTTAAATGAGCGACATAGTCTTAAGTCGATGAAAATCGATTTGTTATTATTATCAAAAGAACTCATTTGATGTTCAAATCAGTTTTCTAATACTTTGCATTGTCAAACTTGTAAAATATATCCTGATATTGTGAGTTATTAGTATACCTGTTAATAGATCCTATTTCTTGTTAAAATCTTAAGACTCTATCAGACCACTTAGGACGCAAATCTGCGTAAATTACGATTGCTTTGTTCTACAACAGTTAGTTTTTGATAGATTTTTCCATTATCCATTCTTCATTCTCGTATTCTCACTTAGTAGACTTTGGGCGAAGTACGAGCTTTAAACTTACTTTGTGTGGCAGAAACTGTTATTTGCCCATGAGATTCCAACTTACATTTGTTTAATAAAACTTTTGTTTTGGTTTAACCAGCCCCCTTAAGCCAGCGAAATTAATAAAAAAAATTAAAACTAATGTAAGCAAAAGCAATAAAAATCTTGCCCCAAGAAAAGGGAACAGTCACATAAAAAAAGAAATAGAAATGTGGTTTCTCGCTGGAGAATTCTTTAAAAACAACATCCCACCAAATCAGCTAAAAGTGTTGCCACTGATTGCAGATGTTTAAATAATAAAAAAGGCAATAAAAATAGTCGGAGTTTTAATTCTTATGAAATGTGTTTAAAACGGGTAAACATAGTAAGTATTTCGAAAATATTATTTTAATTATTTGGATATGGGATTTGTGATATAATATTTACTTACGTCAATTATATTATAATAATTTCATACAATATCAATGTTCTATGGATTTATTTGCACAAATAATATTATTTACGATTACAATATAATAAGGCATGTTGGTCCTCACCAACATGCCTTATTATATTTCCCGAAGCATGTTTAGTGTTTAGTTGTAAATTCTTTAAATATTTAATTGGCTGTACTAGAATCATACAGTAATAACATGGACGTATAATTATAACTATGTTATTTGTAAAGATAACAAGTGAATACCATGTTTTTAGTGGCCATCCATCCAAGTGATCCAAGCGATAACCATATCGAAATTTGTTTTGACTTAATCGATCATTTGAGAACGGATAATCAAGCTCGTTAGTAGTTTGTGGAGTATGTGGTCGTAGAAGTAGACATTGGCGTATCTAGGAATATTTTCCAGGCCCCTGAAAACTTGTGGCCGATGGAGCTACACCTATTAATTAATAGTACCTACAATTTATTATCTACACTCACACTGTTAACTACAACTAGATTTACATTATACCTATACTCTACTCATTAATAATTATAATAATGCATGTATAAAAGTTTGATGCCCTTTGGGCCTCTGGGTTTGTATGGGTAGTAGCATTTTGAACTAATTTTATCTTTCATCTGATAATAAACACCTTACCTATTGTAGAAAAAGGTGTGCACCAGGATGCTAAAAATAATGCGCGAGCACAGCGAGCGCGAAAATTCACTCATCAGCGCTATAGATCTATAATATGTAGAAATGAATGCCATTGCAAAACAAGGCACAAAGTAATTTAAAAAGTGCGAGCAGAGCGAGCGCGAAAATTTTTCAATCATAGGCACCCTGACAGATTTTGGCTAAGTAATTTCAGGAAGAATTACTCAGATGTGTTTGGGTCGAGCTTGAGCCCCTTAGCTCCCTAAAGCCGCCACTGCTCAGAAATATTAGTGTTTGAAACAATTTACTCGTTATCCCGTAATTTTTATCAAAATCTAAACTTGCGGGTAGGTCCATTTTAATGTAATTTTATCTATGGTCATATAATAAATATCCAACTTATTGTCGACAAATAAGGTGTTAAAAAGAAGGCGCGATCGTAGCGAGCGCGAGAAACACCTAATCACCGCTATGTAGGACTATAATAATGTAGAAATGAACGCTACTGCAACACAAGGCACAAATCAATGTCACGCCCCCCCCCCCCCCCCCACCCCCCCCATATACGCCTATGGAAGTAGAAGAACGCTACAAACAGTGCTGCCAAATCAGCTCTTAGAGCTTTTAGCTCTTTTTTCACATTGGTGCTCTAAAAAATTGTATTTAGCTCCTTAGCTCCTTTTTTTGGGATATTTGTCTTTATTCATTAGGTTCATAAATATATTTTTCTCGTGAACGTATGTTCCACTATCAAATCTGAATTATTGTTTTTCGCTTTGTGTATGAATCTGTACATGTCCGGAAAATTTGTAATTTTCCGGACTTGTTATTTTATTGTAAAAGAATTTGTACAATTTCTAATTAGGAAAATAAAGAATGCAGAAAATTAAGAATATGGACTAGTAAGATTGTGTATTACTAAGAAACCGGAAAATATAGAATGCGGCAAATCCTGAATGTGGAATTTATCGCTGACACCGCCATAATCATCCACTACTTGGTGATCTTATGGAATATAATACAAACGAAAGTGTTGTGCAAGTGTCTCTGTCTTTGATATTGTCTTAATTTTGACATTGACAACTCATATTAAAGGAAATTTTCCTAAAATTGTACATTTTCAGCTGAACTCCGATACCCTGATCTCCTTTGTTCGTTTGTTTAAAATTAAATTTTTATCAACTTCTGAATATTATCTGAGATGTGGTGTTGTATACTAGTCGAAATACAGTGCTTTATTAAAAAAATCCGCAATGAATGGCCTTCAGAGGCGCCTTTGCAAGATTGGTTGAAAGTAGTAACCTAGTAACTAATGAAAAGCTCAAAGCATACCTACTTTAGTTATAATCGCTGCGAGTTAAAGCCCGAGAGGGCTGATTTATTGAATCATTAAGTGCAAAAAGCAAATCAAAGCTGCAGGACCATTTTCATAGTGACAGAAATTGGTATATACTTGGTTTAGCTCCTCTTTTTGATAATTTTAGCTCATTTTTAGCTCAATTTTGGGACACTTTAGCTCTCTTTGGCAAATCAGAGTTGACAACACTGGCTACAAATAACCACAGAATATAGTTATTATAGTACTTAACACCATATTAGTGAAGTTTCATTTAATCGTTAATCGACTTAATCGACTAATTTTTTTTAGTCCAAATACTACGGTGGCACGTCACTAAAATCAGCGGCCATATTTCTTTCTTGTGTGCGTTGGGTCTCACTCCGTCAAGATGAGGTTAGTTTCTGTAAAAAATAAATAATTTCGAGATGTATCAGTACCTGAAAGTAATAATATTAATGTCATCCTCAATACCTACTTTGTGGCCCTATTTTTTAACATTTATCGTGCATTCTGGGACTTTGTTTCACGTTATCGGTGTTGTCCGAAGCCACATGGTCATGTGTTTTATTTCTTGATTTTCAGCTCCCTCAAGCTGCAGAAGAGGCTAGCAGCCTCGGTAATGAGATGTGGTAAAAAGAAAGTATGGCTTGATCCAAACGAGATTAATGAAATCGCCAATACAAACTCCAGTAAGTTGCTTACGATATTTACAAAGCGCCGCCTCGTAGTATCATGCTTTGAAAATAAAACATTTTATTTACTCTAAAACTAGGCATTGCAACATGATATATACCTAATTACACCATTATCCAAAAACATGGAAGTTATTGACATGAATTGGGCACAGCCAGTCATCCTAATTGCACCTTCACTGATAAAAAGTAGAATTTACTGCAAAATCCGAAACATTCTAGAGCTCAATATAAACACCTAGAAATAGCCTGCACCATGAAACTAAACACAAATTTAAGTATGTGAAATCATAAATGATGGTACCTAACTGATTCTAGGACAAAACATCCGTAAGATGATCAAGGATGGTCTGGTCATAAAGAAGCCTGTTGCCGTGCATTCACGAGCCCGTGTCCGCAAGAACACAGAGGCACGCAGAAAGGGCCGTCACTGTGGGTTTGGTAAAAGAAGAGGTACTGCTAATGCCAGAATGCCACAAAAGGTGAGTTACGAGTAATTATATATTTTATCCAAATCATTTATAAGTAGTTGTTAAGTTAGATGTGTTCTCCTGTGGACTCCTTCAGGTAAGTGGCAAGATTTTTATAATACCTGCCACCCTTATGCAAAATACAGAAAGTAGGTAAAACATGTTTTTGAGAAAAACGCGAAAACAAAAGTTGCGAGTAGTCGAAAGTAGTTGAGTCACTGCATTCTTACTTCCTGAGTTTTTGGGCTCCAGGTGGAATTTTGATATGTGAGAAAGAACAGAATATAGATATATTTTTTGGCGATTCTGAATATGTACCTAACTCAATTTTGCCAAAAACGTTAGTTACTGCGTTTTTCACTATGAGGGCAGTATAGGCAATAGGTAATCACATGAGCAGGTTATTTTATTGGGCCATTTAACAACACTTGACTTGAGTACTGCTTGAGCCATGCTTGGATTTGGGCCCTGATGCAAGTAAGGCTGCAGACACTTGCAGTACTATTACTATGAGTACATCAACCAAACATCCAATTGTTATAGGAACTCTGGGTACAAAGACAAAGGGTGCTCCGTAAGCTGCTACTCAAGTACAGAACCGCTAAGAAGATTGACAGACATCTATACCACGCCTTGTACATGAAGGCGAAGGGTAATGTGTTCAAGAACAAGCGTGTGCTGATGGAGTACATCCACAGGAAGAAGGCTGAGAAGGCTAGGACTAAGATGCTTAGGTATGTATTTTTATTTTCGGCCTGATAGCTCAGTTGGTAGTAGCTCTGCCTTCTGAACTATAGGTTAATAAAAATAGGTTGAGGGTTCGATTCCCACCTGGGACAAACATTTGTGTAATGAACATCAATGTTTGTTCTGTCTCTGGGTGTTACATTGTATTCTATGTATGTATTTACAAACAAAAAAGTATCTAAGTATTCTATCCGGTACCTGGTTCCCAACTTCCCATAGTACAAGCTATGCTTAGTTTGGGGCTAGATGGCGCTGTGTGAATTATTTTATTTTTTTATTATACTTTATTGTAAACTTGCAATCTGTCCTATGCTGGGTTTTAATAAGACATCTTTGGATAGAAACTTGATTAATTAAAATCAATAACAACAGCCTCTATTAGTCGACAGCTGGGCAGAGGCTTCTCCTAATGCACATCGGCCATTCGGCACCCATCGCTGCCTGCATTCGTAGTCGGCCGCGCTGCGATCCCCGCGGGCAGCGATGGGTACAGATTAGTTTCGCGTCGCTGACGCTGCTGATTCACAGATGCGCCGGTGGGGGCTGAAGCTTTATGCCCGTAGTTATTTTTGCGAGATTTGAATGTATCAGTTTCTATTCTAAGGTTGTTTATTAAACCTTTAACTAATTTAAATTTATGCTGACAATCGTCAATTCAACATTTATTTTATCATCTTTATTATTGTATCACCAGTGGAGGTATTTAGTGATGGAAGAAGTATGAGACCTATAACTATAAAGGTGTGCAGCAAACATGTGGTTTTTTATGATGGAGAATGACATGTCAAGCTAGTTGTTCACCTGATGTTAAGTGTCACAGCCGCTCATAACTGGTTTTTGAGCAATACAAAAGTATTGAATTTTTGCCATGGACCTTTTTTGCAGTGCAATGTAACATTGTGGGACCGTCCTTGTAGTTCTTCGGTCCCTAGATACAGGGAACCCTAGTTAGGGTCCAGGGTCTATGGTAAATGGTAATCTAGGATGTTGACCAAAACCTCATTGATTGCTAATAAAAAGTTATCTCCCCGCAGCGACCAAGCCGAGGCGCGCCGTAACAAGGTGAAGGAGGCCCGCAAGCGGCGCGAGGAACGTATCGCCGCCAAGAAGGAGGAACTTCTACAGACCTTCGCGCGGGAAGACGAGGCCGCAGTTATCGCGAAGAAGTGATAGCCTAGACCTTTGTAATTTTAAAATGGTCCAATAAATGCTTTGGGTCGAATGAGTTTTTCTTTTGATCAGCTTCTTTTTGTAGGGGTGTCGGTGAAAACGAGCAGTTCGTCTGATAATAAGTGTATCATAATAGCAATATTACAAAATTGTCGGTTGTCGTGGTTGTAGTCACAGACTAAGATGATATCTAGGGCAGTTCCCTGAAATATGCATTGCAAATGCATAATTCATAGTGTTACTTGGTAGGCAGCACTAGCCCTGCACTATGCGTTTATAATTCGGACTAGCTGTCTTACGTAGTAAATTATATACTCTTTGCTAGCTGATCCACCCGGCTTCGCTCGTGTTACGCATTAACCTTCCGAGGGAGAGAAGAGGGGAGGTACTGACACAAACAATAAGGGAACTGAAACTGTTTGATGAATCCAAAAAAGAACAGGGGTGGAGTGGAAATAATTCCATTGTCTCAAGTTACAATAATGTATCTCTTCATTGTAAACATAATATTGTTCCTCCGATACATTGCTAGCAAATCGTAGCAGGCGCCAGGCACTTTCTAGTTATACTAATATACGTAATATACGTGTGACTCAGCATCGGCAGGCTAGTGTAGAGTTCATTACCCTATGAACATTGTGTTGCAACGGGCGGTCACAAACACGTAAATTTACGAAATAAATAGCTCGTGAAGTGAAAATGAAAGCAATGAACGAAGACTTGAAAAGGGAGAGAGAGAAGTGTACGTTTAACATTCAAGAGATGACGGAGTTTATCGATGGTGGAGCACACAAAACAAAACAGAGGAAAGAGAGAGGTGAGTGAAATGTAAATTAAATTATTAAGGTGGAACGTTACACTAGCGCGGCAAATTCAATTTTTTTTGCCAATAATAGCTTAATTATTTATTTATTTATTTAATCAATTGCATTACACAGACTTATACTACTTAAAATAAAGTAATCTAAATCAATGAACTCTGACAAGAGTGTTGCAATATCGTTTTAAAGCAGACAGTAACATAGGAATTAAACACTAACTTATGTAACTTAACTCTGTAAATTACTCAACGTGATTACGTGAAAAATAATTTTGCGCAAATAAATATAATGTATCAATAAATTACAATTAAAAGTATTATTAAATTTCGTCTTTTTTTTCAGTCTATAGCCATTTATTATTATAGGTGATACTTTTAATTGTAATTAATTGATACATTCTATTTATTTGCGCAAAATTAGATTTCACGTAATCACGTAGAGTAGAGTAATTAAGCAAAAGAATAAAGACAATAGAATAAATGAAAATTTGAATTTGCCGCGCTAGTGTAACGGTCCACCTTAAAGTACTAAATTCATTAAGGCGACGGGTAGAGCAAACAAGGTGTTTTTGGCACGGTTCCTGGCGTAATTAGAACATGTGGAGCTTTGAATTGAATATATCATGTAATTCATTTAGTCGTTTGTGATAACCGCAAATACAAGATTAATAAAATAGAATAGAATAGAAAAACTCTTTATTGCACATACCAACATAGGATAAAAACTAAAAACATTAAAAATTATAAAGTAGGTTGGGGTACATTGGGCGGCCTTATCACTAAAAGTGATCTCTTCCAGGCAACCTTTGGATGGATAGTATCACAGGCATAAGGAGTAGTCAGCGGTGCGCAATATAAACAAAAAGACATAAACATTTAACTAAAATTAAACAAACTAGCTCTCTGTAGACAATAACTTTTACAGATAAGTAGTAGGTATGATATTATAATATACATATACATACACATACACATTAATAAATAAATAAATAGGTATTATAAATACAATAAAAACCTTACTTATATAATATTATAAGCTTATACGAATTCGAGAATATATAGCACATAAATACATACATAAATATAGCTCTATAGGAAAAAAATCGCAAAACTCCCTCAAAAAATTTGAATGTTCCCATTTTACTGAGCTTCTACCGAATATATTTTCACAAAGAATAAATTAGTGTATTCCCAAGAAACATTCAGATGTCGTGATGACTTAATAACTTTGAAAAATACTATATAAAATAGATATTAATTAAAAACCGTCAAAATCAGTCATTTCGTGCGTTGTCTTTGTCGTAAGCGCCGCGCTGAAGTGTAGACTGAATTGATATTTTAAACTACGACGTTAAGGTTGATGTATCTTTGAACGGATTTGCACCTGCTTATCGGGCTTTACCCGTCACCTTAATTTGCAGTTCCGTTGCATTCGCTCTCACGGGAACTAATTTTATAGTACCTAGTTTTACGTTTTACACTATACGTATTTTTGTGTTTAGCTTTAAATGAACATTCTAAAGAAAGCATGGACTGAGTTTTTCAGGAAAATATCGGATTAAATTCCACGGTGTACACACTAAAGTCAACAAAACATTGTCATTATGCAGAGATTTAATAGAACTCACATACTTAATTACTTAGAGGTAATTATCATGCCGTGCTGAGTAATTACTTATGGGTTTTTTCATCCGTAATTAAGGTAACCAGTGGCACCAGTAATTAAAAGTGCTAACTAATTCTATAACCAATAGTTAGAATTTTTAACCATTGTTTATCTTAACTAGTACTATAATACTTATGTCTATTCTGTGCCTTAACTACAGATCAAAGAACGATACTGATTTTATTTGTTAAAATAAAAACCCTTAGGTACTTATATGTATATGTAGGTTCATCATCATCATCAGCCTGAAGACGTCCACTGCTGAACATAGGCCTCCCCCAAAGAGCGCCACTTTAAGCGGCTGCTTGCCGCCTGCATCCATCGGCTCCCCGCGGGTCTGACCAGGTCGTCGGTCTACCTAGTGAGGGAACCGCCACTCGAGAACCTTTCTTCCCCATTGGTTGTCAGTTCTACGAGGGATGTGGCCTGCCCACTGCCACTTCTCCTTAAATTCTCTTGCGGATCTCCTCATTCCGGATCTTGTCCCGCAAGGAAACTCCGAGCATAACTTTCTGAGCTCTCTCCATAACTTGCATATCATATGTAGGTTAGAATGACACATAACTCGACTTCAGACATACCTACTGTTATATTTTTAGAGAAACTTCTGTTGGGATCAAAGGAAGAACTAAAAGGCATTCCTGAGGAGTACCTCAGCCACAAAGAAAAGTATGAGGTAGCTGTGAGAAAATCGGTCGCTTACTTCAGGATGATGAGGCAACAATCTGAAGGGAACTCTAATCTCACCGACTACAGGTACGTAATAGCACCTACCTACCACAGATTATACTAAATTAATATACGTAAGTACCTATTAGTATAGGTACTATTAATCTATTATGATGAACAAACCATGTAGTCCGGTTTGCGAATGTGACTAAACCCATCTCTTCCCGTGGGTGCCGTAATAGCCGGCTAAGGAATTAACAATATCCAGGGAATGGGCATCAGCATTCTCCTCGGTACCTACATTAAAATTTTCTGCGATTATCAAACCGCCTGCCAAGCGTGGTGATTATGGCAAACCCCCAGGCCCCTCTTTCCCACTGGGCACTCTAGGCACTTGCCCAGGACCCCGCGATCTATAGGGCCCCTTCACAGATTAGAGAAAAAAACAAATGACTGGCCCCCTAGTTCCTGACAGATCACCAACGATAAGCGAAAAAGTTTTAATATGTCGAAAAAATCAAATGAGAGTGTCTACAATACCTGCTTGTTTATTAGCTTTTGCATGCGCGAACCTAATCTACTCTCACGAGAAAATAAAGATTTCCAATACAGTATATTAAGACAGGTACCTTCATCCCCGGATTTCTGCCTAGGCACACAAAGCACCAGTCTAGAGATCCGACTAATAGGGGCTCTGCCCACCTAGCTACTACGACCAGATAGCTTACCTGCTAACGGCAAGCTATTTTTCTCGTAGTGTAGAATTCCTACATCTATTTATGACTTAGGTACCTACTGATATTTTTGTGCTAGCTTCGCATGCGTTTTCATGTCAGTTATTCCATTATGATTTAGAGCTCAAATTTTGAATATAACCTGAAATAGTACGTGTTTAATATAAGTATTTACAGACGTGAAAAAATTCTAGCGCTCGCTTCGCTCGCGCATTATTATCGATTGCCGTTCCGTGTGATCTCATATCTACATCAATTTATACGCCATGAAGGTTTTGTACTAAATTCGCATGCGTTTTCATATCAGTCATTTCAATAAGATTGGGAGCTCTAATTTTAAATGTAACTAAATTATTTCGTGTTTTATCTATTCGTACTTGTAAATGTGCAAATTTTTGGTGCTCGCTTCGCTCGCGTATTTCGGTCGATTCCCTGTACGTAAACTACTGCCGATTTTGCACTAACATCGCATGCGTTTTCATATCGGTGATTTCATATTGGGAACTCTAGTTTTAAATGTAGCTAAATTATATCGTGTTTTATCGAGACGGCTTAGTAAACGTGGAAATTTTTGAAGCTCGCTTCGCTCCGTATCCCAAGTAGCAAATCTTCGTTATAAAGACGTCTTTATCAGGTCATTCTGTGACGTAAAGACGTCCTACAATGACATCTGGGAGTACCAGAAAAGTACGTACATTTGTCACAGCCTCAAGACGTCATTTTAGGACTTAAAAATGACGACTATTGAAGACGGACTGATGACGTCTTCGCATGTCGTGTTTTTGACGTTCCTAAAAGACGTGCTGTGGTCGTTATATCAGGACTTAAAAATAACGAATATTGATTGATGATAATTTTATATTATTGTTAATATGACATTTCAAAAAGACCAGAGGATCCCATTTAAGGGAAGAGGGGCATTACAATAGGCAATTAGGCAGGAAGGAATGTTACTTACTTTGTAATCGTAATTAAATCTATATATTTGATTTCGAGTTAGTATGGACTTAATTTCGTTTACAGAGAACTTAAAGTTCCTAAAGGCCTCCTGCCTGCCTGGTGGTAATGGCATTGCGACCACAGAGTACCTTTTTATAAACTGACAGGGACATGCCTACAGTAAACCCTAGATTTTACGAAGACAAAAAAATTAGTCTAGAGGCATAGTCCAGGAAGGAAATAGGGGAATACGGTTGGACATAACTATTTGTATGGAGAATTGCAGCCCGTGCAGACGGGTACGCATTTAGAGTTCCGAGTGCGGATGCCAATGGGTATGAGAATTAAATCGTCACGTCAATTTCGTTTACACAATAAAGATAACTATTTGCTAAAGAAGTTTTCCACATTTTCGACCAGGGATCTTCTGGGCAGCCTGCTGAGTTCAGCTATGTCTCAAAATGGGACTCCACTAGGGGTTCACTACATGGCGTTCTTGCCGGCACTATTCAGTCAAGCTGATGAGGAGCAGCAGGCGTACTGGCTGCCCAGAGCTTGGAACTGTAGCATTATTGGAACTTATGCCCAGGTAGGTACGGGCCTACCACGGTTTTGTGGCATTCATGAGGCTACCCAATAGAGTTCACACAATCGTAACGTGATATTACCGCTATTGTTTATGTGACACAGACTGAAATGGGCCACGGTACGTTCATCCGAGGTCTTGAGACGACCGCCACCTACGATCCTACCACCAAAGAGTTCGTGATACATAGTCCAACACTTACCTCCTACAAATGGTGGGCAGGCGGCAGTGAGTACCTATACTTATAATTAAATGATGGAAGTGTAAAGTAAGTTATCTAGCTATAATACAGCTGAAACGACAAACTTCAGCTTGGGTCATCATCATCATCATTAACAGCCTGAAGACGTCCACTGCTGAACATAGGCCTCCCCCAGAGCACGCCACCTTGAGCGGCTGCTCGCCTCCTGCATCCATCGGCTCCCCGCGGCTTTCACCAGGTCGTCGGTCCACCGAGTGGGGGGCCGGCCCACGCTGCGTCTTCCGGTTCGTGGTCGCCACTCGAGAACCTTTCTTCCCCATCGGTTGTCAGTTCTACGAGCGATGTGGCCTGCCCATTGCCACTTCAACTTACTAACTCTAAGAGCTATATCGGTCACTTTAGTTCTCCTGCGGATCTCCTCGTTCCGGAGCTTATCTCGCAGGGAAACACCGAGCATAGCTCGCTCCATAGCTCGCTGCGCGACTTTGAGCTTACTAATGAGGCCAACAGTAAGAGACCATGTCTCAGTTCCATAAGTCATCACTGGCAACACACACTGATTGAAAACTTTCGTTTTCAGGCTCTGCGGTATTTTGGACGAAAAGATAGGACGAAGCTTCCCGAACGCTGCCCAGCCGAGTTGGATTCTTCGCGCCACCTCTTTGTCGAAGTTGGACCTACCTAATTGGACAATCTGTCCTAGGTAGACATACTTGTCGACAACTTCGAGAGTATCGTTCCCAACAATTACCGGTATAGGTGGAACATGAGCATTAGACATGATCTTTGTCTTGTCCATATTCATCTTAAGACCAACCTGCTGGGAGACTCTACTGAGGTCGTTGAGCATGGTGCTAAGGTCCTCGAGCGATTCCGCCATTATGACTATATCATCGGCAAAACGAAGGTTAGTGATGTACTCGCCATTTATGTTGATGCCAGATCTTTTCCACTCCAAGAGCTTGAAAACATCCTCCAATGCGTTTGTGAACAGTTTCGGAGAAATAACGTCTCCCTGTCTCACGCCTCTTTGCAATGGAATTTGTTCCGTACTCTGGTCCTGTAGTCGGACTGACATAGTGGCCTTACTGTACAAACACTTCAAAACTTCGATATACCTATAGTCAATTTGGCATCGCTGCAAGGACTGCAGCACCGCCCAAGTCTCGATTGAATCGAAGGCTTTCTCATAGTCCACAAACGCTAGGCATAACGGCCGATTATACTCTTCGGTCTTCTGTATAATCTGGCGCAGCGTATGGATGTGGTCTATGGTGCTAAAGCCTTTTCGGAAACCGGCTTGTTCGGGAGGCTGGAATTCATCAAACCTGCGTGCGAGACGATTCGTAATGACTCTCGAAAACAGCTTATACACATGACTCAAGAGCGAGATGGGCCTATAGTTCTTCAATAAGGTGTTATCGCCTTTTTTGAAGAAGAGCACCACCACGCTCTTGTGCCATGCCTCTGACGTTGTACCTTCAAGGATGACAGAATTAAATAACTTCTGGAGGACTAAAAGTACCGGTCTACCACCCGCTCTCAGAAGTTCAGTCGTAATTCCATCTTCACCTGGTGCCTTGTTGTTTTTAAGCTGTTTGAGGGCCATTCTAATCTCGTACAGGCTGACGTCCGGGATATCTTCGGTATAGTGTCGGACTAACTTGGCTCTGATGTCCTGAGCTGTGTTAGTAGCGGGCTTACGTGTCGAGGTGTATAACTGTCCATAGGAGTTCTCAGCTTGGGTACTATAATTATTTTATATTTGCTATTATATTGTATTTCAGAAAACACGTATGGCAATACAAACATGATTTACATGTCGGTCAGTACAAATATGCTTGTTATAAAACAAAATACAGTAGAAATATTAAAGGCGCGTGCAAAGCGAACGCGAATTTTTTTCTAATTTGCTGTGTTGTACCTATTTCAAAGAATACGTATGGTAATTCAAACATTCTTGCTCTACCCTTGGACCGGCGCTGATTTCGGGGAGAGTTTGAACCCCTAAACCCCCCTGCCTATGGCCATGGCTCATTCCGAATTCCTCTAAACAATTTCATACGCTTGACCTTTCCAGTGGGCCAAACCGCCAACTACTGCATATTAATCGCGCAACTTAACACCAAGGGACAAAACCAAGGCATCCACTCGTTTATAGTCCAACTGCGAGACGAAGACACCCATATGCCTCTCCCTGGTATCAAGATCGGGGAGATAGGAGCAAAGATGGGCTTGAATTTTGTGAACAACGGCTTCCTCGGGTTCGATCACGTCAGGATACCGAGGAGCCAGATGCTGATGAAGAATGCGCAGGTTTTGGAGGTAAGATTTAAGAATGAATATTTATAATTTTATGTAAATTGTTATTAGTTGCAAAAAGTATTTACTTGCGGATTGTAATTAATATAGTAGGTATCTACCTATGTCTAGTTTTTGCATTCTTTGGCTATACCTAACTACACAGTGTAAAAACTAAACTTGAATAATTCACAAACAACTACCTACATTTATGCAGGCATACCTACTTATTCATATATCTAGGTATGTATTTAGGTACTAACATGCAGGAATGATTGTATGATGTATCGCGTCGCGGTGTTAGTGCTTTTCGGTCACAATTTTAACCCATACAACGAATCCCGCTCGGTCCGACTTACCAAATAAATACCGTTTTAAATTTATTCATATTCTAATCGTCACACTTTTTATATTTAGTACATTATCTATACATACCAACACGTTGTGGTCAGCCAGTGTGTCGACCCGCGGGATTAATTATTAAAGTAGCCTATTATCCGCTACACGACCCATCCCGCTTACTGATGCAGCGCCACTCTTCGTCCGCGTCTTCGCGTGTCATTGCTCGGGTATCACAGTCCTTATATTTATATGTTCAGGACGGTACGTACGTGAAATCCATGCACAGTAAGCTGAACTACGGCAGCATGGTATTTGTACGCGTGGTGGTCGCGCATGACATGGCCAACCACCTGGCCAAGGCGGCCACCATCGCTACTAGATACTCGGCTGTGAGGAGGCAGGGGCAACTCAAGGAGGGGTCAGTATTGTCATCAGTCTTTTTTTTTACAATTAAATAGGCTTGCATTTGACCACAATCTCACCTGATGGGAAGTGACGATGCGGTCTACGATACTACATGCTTGCCTAGAAGATACCTATTCATTCGCGACTTGAAGAACTCCAGATTGTACTTATCGGGAAACAAAGACGCTGGTAAAGTATTCCATTCCTTGGCTGCTCGGATTATAAATGTCGTGTCAAATCGCTTTGTGTGAATTGAAAGAATATCAACCATAAATGGATGGCGTGTAGCTGTACGTCTTGTCGTCCGATGATGAAACGGACAGGATGGAATTACATTGTGTAGCTCCGCAGCACACTCACCGACCCATCAAATGAAAGTACCGGCTTCTTCTTATAGTACCTATACTTATTTGGACAATTAATTGATTTTCCTTTTATGGGCTTCCCTTGGAGCTAACATGCATCCTTCAAAAAAAGGCGTCGCCAGCGTGTCAGCGCCTAATAAAGCATTGCTGACATAAATAAAATAATACTTCCTTTCCACCTTACTCGTATGTGCAAGTGGTCAGCTCTCTATACGAATACAAAACACCTCTAATGAAAAGTTTAAAGCTAGGTACCTATATAATAATCCTTTGTTTCCAGTAGTTGTCTAAAGGTGTACGTGTAATTAAGTAAAAAACAGTGCAATTAGGCGGGCTGTGTGCATTTTTGTAATAATAATTCAATTCAATTCTTACTAGGTGGTAGGACTTTTCTGCAAAGTTCGTCTAGGTAGGTACCACCGCTTAGCCAGTTATTCTTCCGCCAAGCAGTAGTGTGCAAGCACTACTGTGTTTCGGTTTGAAGGGCATTGTAGCTAGTGAAATTACTGGGCAAATGAGACTTTATGATCTGATCACTCAGTCTAGTAATCTGATTACTAGACTGGGTGATGTCTCAGGATGACGTGCGCAGTGCAGTGTCACGCGAAACTTTATTGTTTTAAAGTTCCGCGTGACACTGCAACTGTTATGGGCGGCCGTGTCACTTAACATCAGGTGAACGACTAGTTCGTCGCGTCATTCATTAACATAAAAAAAAAAAAATTGCAAGTAAAACGAGGCTTCGCTTTCTTATACACTTGTCGTGGTCCAGTGCACCAGAACGCCAGATTTTGGAGTTCGTGACGCAGCAGCACAAGATATTCATCAGCATCGCGACTGCACACGCGCTGAGGTTGACGGCCACCAAACTGTGGGACACCTTCAACGAAATCAACGCACAGCTCTCCGGCGGGAACTTGGAGAGGTTAGGCGAGGTGGGTTTAATTCACATTCGTTGTTGATAAATGGTGATTTTCACAAACTTACTTTTTTCAGTCAGCGACGCGAAACTATTCAGTACCCATCGCTGCCCGCGGGGATCGCGGCGCGGCCGTCTACGAACACGGGCAGCGATGGATGCTGAATCGCCGATCTTGACGCTTCACTGAATCCACTTGACGCGCTGGTGTAGCTGAAGCTTAGGTAATCAAAACGCTGAAACTTTCAATTCTACCATGCACGCTGTGACCACACTGATTCTTGACCCCCCAACTTTTCTCCGCACTTCTCGTATTTAAGTAATTACTCACCGCAGAAGACCAGTGGTTGAAATAAGGTACAAGGATATTATAAAAATCAAAATTATTAGCAACCAATGGGATTTGAATCCGCTCCTTCCAACCATCGTAAGAGTCGAAATACAACATGAAACGAGCAAGGAAAACTGACTAGACGCACAAGGTGACTTTATGTGACCTATCAGGGATTGTGACGAAATAGCTAATGTGACGAAAGGTCTTCGAACAATCTAGGATGGAGATATCTTTATGTATGGTTTACACTTTAAAAGCCATTCCACGAGTGGTAGAATAACACAGAAAACAAAGTAATAGGTACAAGGTCTTAAGAAGTGGGGTATGCTGAAAACCAGGCCTTCGTAGAAGTCCTCTACGCAGCACTATGCTGAGTCTACGCCTGTCGCCGACTTATAATAGCGTTGAATGATGTATGCGGTTGCGGAGGCTTAATTTTTCTTTTTCTAACTTACTTACAGCTACACGCGTTAGCTTGCTGCCTCAAAGCTGTCAGTACATCCGACACGGCATCCCTCGTGGAGCGATGTCGGCAGGCGTGCGGTGGCCACGGCTATATGCACTCCTCTAATCTACCCCTCTCTTACTGTCTCGTTACTGCTGCCTGCACGTATGAGGGAGACAATACAGTGCTTCTGCTGCAGACTGCAAGGTACCTACAGCTGGATAGAGGATACAGAGAGCATTTCAACTCTTGATAAAATGTTGACTGATTTCTGGCATAGGGTTCTCCTTATTTTTTTTTTGTGAAACTTGGCCAAATCTACTGTTATGGACAGCTTTGATTGATGGACGATATCACGATGTCATGCAATACGAAAACTCTATGAAACGTGAAAACGTTTCATAGAGTTAGCAATTGATAGCAATTGATAAGTAAAAGTTGGACGGGCGGCCGTCCATTCGACGTTCCAAATTTCCAATCCAAAGTTGCTAATGACATCATCAGCAACCTTGGATTGGAAATTTGGAACGTCAAATTTGGAAGCACGTGCTTTACGATGCTCGCATTTACGATGATATTTTAATATTTTTTTTAGGTTTCTGGTGAAGACTTGGCAGCAACTTGACAACAAGACTCTAACTCCTACTATAGCTTATCTAAAAGAGACAACTTCGAAAGAGTTTCCTGGAACTTGGGAAGGCAACGTCCAGTCCATTGTTCGTGGATTCCAAATGGTTACCACGAGGTATGTTGAACATTGATCACCCTAAAGTTCCTAAACCCTTAAGTCTGAAACCAGATAACTTAAACCTTTTTAAAAATGCATCAAAATCTTAGGGTTATATGAAACCACTAAATAACATGCAGACATACACGTCAAACTTAAACACCCTGTTTTTTGGGTCGTTTTTTCTGTTCCAACCTTGACACAGAATAGATATACAGTTACTACGTAGG
This sequence comes from Ennomos quercinarius, assembly GCA_910589525.2. Taxonomy (NCBI): domain Eukaryota; kingdom Metazoa; phylum Arthropoda; class Insecta; order Lepidoptera; family Geometridae; genus Ennomos; species Ennomos quercinarius. Next base: position 3,131,239 of record OU342488.1, read on the forward strand.
TATCTACCGAGCTACTCACGGCAAATATACTGACGTTTTCCTTAGGGATATTTTAAATAACTTATATCCTACTTTGACAAAAACTACAATATTTTCAGGAAAGTGGCCTCATGCGTGGAGAATATGAACAAGTTAGTCCAATCGGGCTCGTCGCTTGAGGATGCATGGAATGCGACCTCTGTGCAGTTGGTAGCAGCAGCCGAGGTATGTCACATCAGTACCATGTTCTGCCCTGCTATTACGATGAATACGCTCAACTACTGTCAAAATTGTATGAAATTTGACAGCACTTGATCGGCAGACGCGCTACAGCAGCGCTGCTAGATTCATCGTAATTTTGGGGGGCAGTTGTTTTCGTGCTCTTTCTTATAAATAATGCAGAGAATGGCTTCATCAGAAAGAGGTGGGCGGACGATACAACTACTTTTGCAGTGTATGTAGAGAAGGGTTCTACCAAGATTGTAAAATGCAAAAGCTTTGATAAAATTCATTAATTCAATCCACTTCAATCTGTCTTTATAACATCTCCCTACAAAAAGAACACACAAATAAATAATCATTTTTTCTTCAATTACCATCTGGCTCGAAACCAACGCGGCGCCATCGTACGCGAAGACACAATAGCTAGTAATAGCTAGTGCTAGATGTAGGCTCGCATTTAGCCATTTGATTTTCAATTTTCCAGGTCCATTGCCGTGTGATCATCATATCAACATTCTACGAAGAAGTGACAAGACAAACTGCCTCGTCGTCGCCGCAAGTGAGGGAGGTCCTCCGCCTTCTGGCCGAGCTTTACGCGGTTTATTGGGCTTTGGAGAAGCTCAAAGATTTGTTGCGGGTAAGCCAAGTTATATCCTAATGAGAGCTGCATGTGGTTTGTTAAATAGGTAAATAAGTACCATTCATTTATAATTTTTTGAATAGATATACCAGACTTCCAAAATATGTAATGAATATTAATCTTGTTATTTTGTGATAGAAGCAAGATAAGTATAGAAAAGAGATTGCATTTAGCGATAAAGTCGCCTATTGTTACATTGCATATTCTTAGTAATTTTGTATCGTTTATGTATACTTACAACAAAGAGTTTATATACATGTATATACTTTGCTATAAGAGCAGCCAAGGGCGTAGTATCAGAAAAGTTTTAACTAAGTGCACTATTTTACTTTTATGCTAGGAGCAAGTCCTAGCTAAGTGGCGCTAGCTTAGTGCTAAAAGCAAGTTGTTGCTAACTGCACTAGTTTACTTTGTGCTAGGAGGAACATACCTACTTATTTTAAATAGGTATTAAGTAAATATTTAATTTACTGGATTTGTTTCAGTACACTTCTATTACCAAACAAGATATCGACCACCTAGAGGCATGGTACGCAGAGTTGCTCCGTAAGGTCAGACCAAACGCAGTTGGACTTGTCGACTCCTTTGACATCTTGGATGAAGTAAGTCACCATTTTATGTAAACGAATGACGTGACGAGCTAATTGTTTGCTTGATGTTAAGCGCCATGGCTGCCCATAACAGGTTGCAGTGTCACTCTTGGAACTATAAATTGAAGTTTCGAGTGACACTGCACTGCGACATCCTACATAAGATTTCTAAACTGTGAGATCTGATCATAAAGTCACCATCTACGAGCAATACCTTTCTGTTGCACTTTTTTCCTCTTTTGCCTTTTCCCATTTGTTATTGGGGTCAGCTCCCAATCTAACCTGTAGCGGCGAGCTAACAGAATTACATGAGCGACTGCCGTCTGACCTCGCAACCCATAAGGAACCAGTTACAGGGATAGAGATCAGGAGTCACATTCTATCAGGCTTCTGACTATCCGTAACAATTGCCATAGATGCTCTTATGACAACCGGGACCGATGGCTTAACGTGCTCTCCGAGGCACGGAGCGATGGCATTAAAAACTGTACTGCCACACAAAATTTACAACTTTACGCCCAAGTTAACTGGAAGACAATTTTTTTATGACTAAATAGCCCGCATTTGACCGCAATCTCACCTGATGGAAAGTGACGATGCAGATCTTTAGCATTATGTTTGCCGATACAGTACCTATACAGTTGTTGTTTCAGCAATAAATAATTTTCTATACTTAGATTTATAGCAGTACGCCTGGGTAGCGTAATCACTAATCACAGGTAATGTAATTAGTAGCAACAATCTATGGCTATGCTCGGTGTTTCCCCGCGAGATAAGATGCGATACGCGGAGATCCGCAGGAGAACTAAAATGACCGATATAGCTCTTAGAATTAGCAAGTTGAAATGGCAATGGGCAGGTCACATCGCTCGTAGAACTGACAACCGATGGGGAAGAAAGGTTCTCGAGTGGCGACCACGAACCGGAAGACGCAGCGTAAGCTGGCCCCCCACTAGGTGGACCGACGATCTGGTGAAAGCCGCGGGGAGCCGATGGATGCTGATGATGATGATAGTAATTAACAGATTGGTTTTTAATGTAGGCACCTAAAAGAAGTGGTTGAATCACGGACGGACTATGAACCCGCATCAGCACATATAGTTACCGTATACCTACTTATATGATAACGTAGGTACGTGAGTACGGGGGCATAATGTCACTCTTCAATAACTAGGCTTTACGCGCAGGTTTTCTTGCAGTATTTTTTATTGGGATCAGTTATTCAAATACTAGGGCATTGTAGCTGGCGAAATTACTGGGCAAATGAGACCTTTCGATCTGATCTCACGGTCTAGTAATCATATTACTGGACTGTGTGATGTCTCAGGATGACGTGCGCAGTGCAGTGTCACGCAAAACTTTATACTTTAGAGTTCCGAGTGAAACTGCAATCTGTTATGGGCAGCCGTGGCGCTTAACATCAGGCAAACGACTCGCTCGTCACGTCATTTGTTAACATAAAAAAAAAATACTATTTGCCGTGTGGTCCCGGTGTGAGAATAGAACCCACCCTATGATAAGCGATCAAAGCGATGTTTTATAGGGGGCCTATGCAGCAGTATGGACATCTTCCAGCTAATGATGTTCATTCCAACAGCCATTTTTTCTGTAACCAGTTGCTCCAATCAACCCTGGGTGCGTACGACGGCCGCGTGTACGAGCGGCTGATGGAGGAGGCCCTCAAGAGTCCCCTCAACGCGGAGCCCGTCAACCGGAGCTTCCAGCAGTACCTCAAACCCTTCATGCAGGGGAAGCTGTGATACCGACACGCTTACCTTACCATCATGGTGGACAGCATAAGTAGTTATAGTCTGTGACACATAGTAAGAGTAAAACAGGTGGATATTGAAGTCTCACTACAAGGTTTTCTTTTCGCCATCTTGATCTGGAAATCTAAAAATTATACCTAATATTTAATAAATATGTGGGGACATTTCACACAACTCCATCTAGCCCCAAACTAAGCAAAGCTTGTACTATGGGAACCAGGATAACTGATAGGAACACGGAACAAGCAGGAGAGGAATGCCAATACACCAATAAAACAGCGTAGATCAGAAATATGCCAAAAACCGTTATAAACCTAGATGGCGCTGTGAGCGGGCTATACGGCTAGCTACGGCGGGTTAGGTTTAAAAGGGTTCTTGGCATATTTCTGATCTACGCTGTTTTCTTGGTGTATTGGCACACGAATAGTTGATAGGTATTCTTTGTTTGTAAATACATACTCAGAATAATATAACACCCAGACACAGAACAAACATCTATGTTCATCACACTAAATGGTTGTCCTGGGTGGGAATCGTACCCATACCCAAGGCCTACAGTTCAGAAGGTAGACCAACTGAGCTATCAGGCATGTCAAAAATAATAAAGGTTATGTGATAAATTGACAATATGATACTTAATAAAATTGTTAAGTAGGTACCTAGGTATTTATTTGGGTAGGTAGGTACGTACCTACCTACCCAAATAAGTAATACATTAACTTATAATTATAATTTTACGCAATTTATATAAGTAATTAGTATTTAATTAACACTGAAACACATTTGTGATGGGTAATAAATTAAAATTTATATAAAAATTCGTGCGTGTGCATTTATTTCCTTTTATGTGGGGTGAACCGACTTTGATGAACTTTGATGAGGAACAAAAAGTTCCTCTTTGAGAGTATGAAACCGTGGAGTGCCTCTACGTTATGTATGAGTACGTACCCCATCATCATCATCAACAGCCTGAAGACGTCCACTGCTGAACATAGGCCTCCCCCAGAGCGCGCCATCTTGAGCGACTGCTCGCCTCCTGCATCCATCGGCTCCCCGCGGCTTTCACCAGGTCGTCGGTCCACCGAGTGGGGGGCCAGCCTACGCTGCATCTTCCGGTTCGTGGTCGCCACTCGAGAACCTTTCCTAGGTACCTAATAATAGTCAATTCCTGGGTATCCGATATCAATAGTGCCGTATAGTCTGTAGAAAGATTTTTATTGTTTCACTTATGATTACTACGTTACCTGGGGCCGTACTGTGACCTCTTAGCGCGATATTCAAATGATCACAGTACGGCCCCAGAATGATGCAAAAAAACAGACTAGTCTATAAACTCCACCACACAAGCAGTCGCATGCAACATGTTACGTAAATGTCACAGAGTATGTAACAGTTACTATCACAAATGGTACGTAAACAAATAGTTGAAGATCAGATACGCAAGCGAGTCACGCTCCGACTCAGTCAAATTGAATCTGTCATCGTGCCTATACGTTCATTTGGTTAGTTACCTAGTAAAATGGCTGCTAAAGAGCACAAAAACAATTGACAACCGTACATAAAACTCTTTGTTGACAACCAATAGTATTGTGGTGTGAACATTTACCGTTTAAAATAGTCTAAATAAACGTAAGTCCAAATAAGTTGTTCTTTGTTATGTTAAAATAACAGGATAACATGGTGTTATTGGTTAGATTTTCGTTGTTTTTTTAACTTGTTATTGTGTTGTTTATATCTCTGATGAGTAGTAGTATAATATTATACATTTATCCAATATATGTCAGTGATTTAAAAAAAAAAATTCGTGACCTAGATATGGGGGATCATGGAACTTTGATTGCATGAAACAGGAGAAATTTCATTCTGAATTTGAAACCTTCTATAGTAATTATGCACATAAATTGCGTATTGAAACTGTCAAATCTGTGTTTCTATCAGTTGTAATTGTAATCTTGCAATCAAGTTATATGATCAAGCAGGGCTTTTGGTCTTGCTATAAGAATTATATAGGTGCTAGATAATTCTTATAGCAAGACCTAAACTTGTTTAAATAGCATACTTAAAATATATTTATTTGTTTTTTTTTTGGTGGGAACGCGGAAAAGTTCACGTCGATGCATTGTATTATTTTTTAAAACTTGTGCTTTTTCCAGTGGTAACGTATAAAATTGGTGGCGTTTTACGGTGCTGAATTACGAGCAAGAGTGTGGGCAAGTGATATAATGTGGTGAAACGTGGTTTTTCGTGTTGCTTCCAAAATTCCATAAAAACTTCTAGTAAGGGTGCCAGCACTTTACTAGCGCATGACTTAGACTGGACTGTGCTGTGACTACTTGACTTAGACTGGACTATCTATGACTGACCCAGACTTCGACCACAAAATAGTACAGAAATCAATCAACATAGTAAGTGCGCTCGAGCAACGCACACATAGACACCGCTCACCGACACGATGTCTCGGAGTCTTTCGGAGTAGTGCGAGCGCGAGTGCCATCCGCTTGAGACACGCGTCTGTGAACTTTATTGTGCAACAAAAAATGGAAAAAATGGAGCAACAAAAAAGAAGCTATTATAATTGTTTAGTGGACGGTTGTTTAAATTCAACATTACACGGTGAATTGTCGTTTTTTGAGTTACCAGTTGTTTCAGAGAGGTAAGGTATTTGTTTGTATTTCGACGGTTCGTTTTAACGTAACACAGAACAGTTAGGTAGGTAGGTAAATAATTAAAGGTAGGGTAGGTTTTGCTTGGCGAGCCGGCCGCCGCGCCCGAGATAGATAGCAAGATATTTTCTGTGACAAAGTAATATAACAATAACATTGAAATTGAAATATTTTTTTGTTATTTCTTTAGTTGTTATATTTCCGTTCTTCCCGTTTCATTCTCAACGATAAATCAAAAAACTAGATACGAGTACCACGATAGCTTTTTGTGCATAAGCCAAAGCTGATAACCCTAGCGCGAGTGCAGAGCGTAGGTATAAAAAGTGAAGTACATACATGTGATTGACTTCTGTACTTTTCTATTTTTTGCTTCGACTGAGACATGAATACGTGAAATATTCTAAACACGATGAAAAATTACAATACTTGACACTGGCTAAATACAAAATGTGTTGAGTCAAAACATAAGAAAAAAAAAATATTTCTTTTAAAGATTTAAAGTGGATTGAAATTACTATATCTACATTTTGTTATTATGATGCTTCTTATGTTACGTATACGTACCCACCCATAAGCCCGAGGGCAAATGTATTATACAAACGTAGTTTGATTATATTGTATTCTGTGGTAGCACTATTGTGTCGTCGCGCCCCGCTCGGCCCGCGTCCCCGCGTCCTAGGTCCGTCTGCCCTTCATAGGGTTCTATATAGCTCCTAGTTCATAAACGGAATAAGTCACAGACTTGAAATTGATATTAATATAATATTAAAAATGTAAATAAGAACAAAAACCTTACAGAACCCCAGCACATTCGCGAAATGTAAGCCGTTTAATTGGTGCCATATATGGCACCGTACGATGTTCGCGGGATCAGTGCTCTGTGTGAAGAGCTCCCAGAAAAAATATTTAGAATGACAATTTGGGCGGTGAGATCGTGCCACACCACAACACATCAGAAAAGCAGCTTAAGAGTTCTGGTGTAACACTCCACTGGTAATCTATTTATTTACTTGCTTAAATCGTCTAAAATTCTAAAATACCAAAATGATTGAAAACAAATTAGGTACTCACTCCTTCCGTCTGTGTTGGTGCGAGAGCCCACTGCACAAAAGCCTACGTCATCGGGTACCCCAATAGGCTATCTTTAGATCGTTAACCGACACCTAAATATGTAAAAAAAAAATCAGGTTTGCCAGTGGGTCATGGAAATAATTGAAATTTTTTGACGTATTTTTTTTGTCAAAATTACGTCATAAGTTACCCGAATAAAAGTGCTGGCAACTGTTAACTATTATTAATTATGTAAAAAAAAATTGGTCTGCCATTGCGCACCCTGCCGGAAGTACCTGGCAGACCCCTAAGTATGTGCCCTTCACACCCTTTACCTACCTCAGCGAATACCCCGATGAAACCTACGCCCAATAATAGCCAAGATGACCCTGATAATTGATTAAAAGGTCTGCCAGGTCTAAACTTGGTGAAACTTAGTATTCAAGGCATTTGAAGTTGGTGGGGGTGGATTATTTCCATGACCCGGCAGGATCGGCACTGGCAGACCTGTTTTTTTTTACATGTTTAAGTGTCAGTTAACGATCTAAGTTAAGATTATTGGGGTACCCAATGACGTAGGTTTTTGTGCAGTGGGCTCTTGCACCATGTGCGTGACCAGGCAAATAAGCACAGCACACATAACGAATTTGTAGCGTGCGTTTTGAGAAGGCATTGTTTGGAAACTTACCTTCTTTATGTACTTATTCTAAGCCTACAGCTATTGTATAGGTACTTTATCGAAGATTTAGCGTTAGGAATTTTAAACGTACGACTCAACTGTTAAACTGTAAACTGCATTCGACAGGTAAATAATCCTTAAAATATAGAAGAACGCTCTCATAGTGACTCTTTTGGTTAAGCATATACCTACTGTAATTATACGATTTTATTGTATGCTAAATATAAATACCTATGCAAGTGCATTAAAATAACATTGACGCAATGATTGTGTTTACACAACTTAAGATTTTTTTTTAATATGTAAAAGATATCATAAGTAACCTACTTATACCTACTTCACATTTTCGACTAAAATATTATAGGTAGATTTACATATAAATGGAGAGTTATAAATATCTGCAGCAATTATCGTGTGACAGAGTCAAGTAGGCAACACCAATGTAAGTACATGTTATCCATACTTAATTGTACTTAATGATTAAATAATTAACTTATTTAAAGGTGAAGCGGTATCTGTTTGTCTGACTTTCACTCCAAAGCGGCTGAACCAATTTGGATGAAATTTTCCACTCGCTTATACTGTTGGGGTCAATATAGCGTGCTTTTATCCCTGAAAATTTAGTTTTTTCCGGAAAACAGTTAAATGGCGGAGGCCGTGGGGCGCCAATCATATTATTATACCTTTCGCTGATAAAAAAATTATTCCGTACTTTGAGTTCTAGTCTGAGCTGTCTGAAGTAGGACTTCATTTTTTATTATATACAATCTGTAGTTACATGTAGTTATCGCTAGGGGCGCGGGTGCTGTGCTGGGATTTCGTGTAAATATTTTACGATACTCAAGTCTCGATATTGAGTACAGTGATGTCACCATCATCATCATCATCATCATCATCATAATCATCATCAGCGTACTTTAGTCCAATGCTGAACTAAAAGTGAATGGTAGCTGCTGATGCGTTGAAATACTCATCATCAAGCCTGAAGACGTCCACTGCTGAACAGAGGCCTCCCCTAAAGAGCGATACTTCGAGCGGCTGCTTGCCTCCTGCATCCATCGCCCCGAGGTTGTCGGTCCACCTAGTGGGAGGCCGGCCTACGCTGCGTCTTCCGGTTCGTGGTGGCTACCCGAGAACCTTCAACCTTAAATTCCTTCCCCATCGGTTGTCAGTTCTACGAGCGATGTGGCCTGCCCACTGCCACTTCAACTTGCTAATTCTAAAAGCTATAGGTATCGGTGACTTTAGTTCTTTATCTCCTTATTTCGGATTTTGTCTCGCAAGGAAACTCCGAGCATAGCATTTTCCATTGCTCGCTGTGCGACTTTTGCTTACTTATACCTAAGGCCAGTAAGAGACCACGTGTCAGTGCCATAAGTCATCACTGGCAACACATACTGGTTGAAAACTTTCATTTTCAGGCTCTGCGGTATTTCAGACGAAAAGATAAGGTCGAAGCTTCCCAAACGCTGCCCAGCCGAGTTGGATTTTTCGTGCGACCTCTTTGTCGAAGCTGGACCTACCTAATTAGATAATCAGTCCTAGGTGTAAATAAATTTGTCTACAACTTCGAGAGTATCGTTCCCAACCGTTACCGGTATAGGTGGAACATGGACATTACATGATTTCAGTCTTGTCCATGTTTATCTTAAGAACACTGAAACACACGCGTGCTCTCATTTTCTTATCATACCTAACCCAGGCCCCGCCCCTTGACGTAGGCAGTCCAGCACCAAGCGCGGTATTTATCCAATTTACCAGGAAGATATAGGTGCATGGAATTCATCATTTCAAAGAAAAGAGCACAAATTGGTCTTGTATCGTATTTGACGCCCGCCCCTTGAGAAATTTCTGAATCCGCGCCTGTCATCACCTACAAGTAAACATTGCAAACAATTTTCGCCATTATTAGTGTCGATTAATTTATTAATTTAATCTATCTTTACACAAATAAGTAATTTAATCAGAGACCGATATCACTTTTAGTCCGTGTTTGGTTGCGTGCAGTGCAGACGTTATGGCGCAGCGTTCCGTGAACGAAGACCTGGTGAAAGAACGCAAGAAGTGTACTTTCGATATCCAGGAGCTGATCCACCTGATCGATGATGGAGAGGAGAACACGAAGGAGAGAAAGAAGATTGGTGAGTTATGCTTTAAGTTCTATGGACCGTTTGTGCCGTGTGGTCCCGGTTACGAATAGGACCACCCCATCTATCCCCGTGGGTGCTGTAGAAGGCGGGTAAGGGAATATCCAGGGAATGTCTGGTGAAAGCCGCGGGGAGCCGATGGATGCAGGAGGCGAGCAGCCGCTCAAGGTGGCGCGCTCTGGGGGAGGCCTATGTTCAGCAGTGGACGTCTTCAGACTGTTGATGATGATGATGATATAAATAAATAAATGCAAGAAAAATTAAAGGAATAAGTATATTTTTCTACATAATTACCTATTCTATAATTAAAATGCATGTTCGCAGAGGAAATGGTGCTAAACGTCGAAGAGCTGAAAGACGTGGTCCCAGAAGAATATCTAAGCCATAAAGAGAGATATGAAAACTCTGTAAGGAAGGCCTCAATACTCATCAAAATCCTAAAGGAATATGTTCTGAATAACACGAGCTTAGAGGTCTTTGCGTAAGTTATTTTTATTTGTATTATTTTTCCAGTTTTTGTATAAGTAAACAAAAAAAAAAGATAAAGGTCAAGGTGAAGGCACATCACTATTAGCATGTTTCATGCAGCCAGAATTTACGGGTAGGTACTCTTTATGGTTCTCAAGTGGCTACCACGAACCGAAAAACGCAGTGTAGGCTGGCCCACCACTAGGTAGACCGATGACGTGGTCAGAACCGCGGGGAGCTGATGAATGCAGGATGCAAGCAGCCGCCCAAAGTAGCGCTCTATGGGGAGGCCTATGTTCAGTAGTGAAGGTATTCAGGCTGTTGATGGTGATGACTCTCTATAAGAGAAGGCACGAGTCGTACAAGTGGGAACATTATATCATTATGCTGATGTTGATGATGATGAAGATGGTCAAAGTCTTCGTATGGTTCCACAGGCCAACAAACAAGTACAAGGTGCAGCTAGGTGTGATAAAAGACGTATCTCCCTTCATGCTACACATGGGTATGTTCGTGCCGACGATTGTAAACCAGTCTTCGGATGAGCAGCTAGCTAAATGGCTGCCTAAGGCATGGATGATGGAGATTATAGGGACTTATGCACAGGTGACAAGCCTTCCTATACATAAATTCTATACAATTTCTGAATTTGTTTTACTAGCCTTTGTCGTTTCTTCTTATAGGTATCTTTCTCTAGTTTCGGTAAACTTTATACACGTCGGTCGAAACCGTTGGATGCAGGAGGCAATCGGCCGCTCAGTTGGTGCTCTATGGGGGAGGTGGGAGTAGTCTTCAGGCTGATGATGATGATGATACACGACAAAAATATTGTTGTAGCTTTCCTTTGTTCTTTCTTTATAATAGGATAATTTTTAGTCAAGTTTCAGCTTCCCGCGTTCGTTCAAGGTCATCTGTCTCTGTCTTTATATTCATCGTCTTTTATTTTGTCGTCACCATTTGAAAACCTTCATTTGCAGCAATGTAAGGCTGATTATAACAATTTGTTTAGTTAAAGAGAGTCCCTTGCCCCACTGGTGGGTTGAGCTGGTGGGAGCACGTGTCACCAACTCACCAGTGACCTTAAAAAAATCGATAGGAACTCAATGACCTATCTAAATCTATATCACGTGTTTCAGACAGAGCTCGGCCATGGCACATTCCTGAGAGGGTTGGAGACCACAGCGACGTACGACCCTAAGACTGAAGAGTTCGTCTTACATAGCCCCACCCTCACTTCATACAAATGGTGGCCAGGAGGGTGTAAGTACATAATTAAGTTTTAGTTGTTATTTCAAAAGGTTAACTACAAAACCTTGAATTTCCATAAGAGCTATAAAACATGGTAAAGTAAACCGAAGGCACTAAACGAAACTAAACGGAAAGAAAAGTTTGCTCATTGTACACTCGTGGTGAATAAATTGTTCTTCCACTCAAAACACATAAACCATAACCTTGTAAATAATATCATCCCATTTTCAGACGATTCCTAACATTGTGATATTTAAAATTTCAGTGGCGCACACAGCAAATCATTGCATCGTAGTGGCTCAACTGTACTCCAACGGGAAATGCTTTGGAGTTCACCCTTTCTTTGTCCAAATCCGAGACACGGAGACACACATGCCTCTCCCTGGGATCAAAGTTGGAGAGATCGGCCCTAAAATGGGCTTCCAAACAGCTAACAACGGCTTCCTAAGTTTCAACAACTTTAGGATACCCAGAACGAATATGCTGATGAAGAACGCACAAGTTTTAAAGGTCAGTACTCCTTGGGTCTTATACAGATTCCTATTTTGCGAGGGATTAGGATCATACAAAAATAAAAATATTTAAGCTACAGGACTCGTTGGCTAACGCCATATTTCAAAAACGTTTACTGACAAAATACACGTTATATTTTTATTCATTCTTATACATTTATCTTTATGACCTTCCTGTACTCGTTCGTCATAAGTATTACCGTTTGTACTTTGGAATCTCATATTGTACTTTGATTGAGTATCAAAGTTCGCATTCTACTATGTTATCTGATAATGTGGAATAGGTACCCCTCAGTGTGGGTAGGTTAGATATGCCTTTGTGTTTGCGTGCTAATATTATCAAATAACAAATATTTTGTATCTTTTTATCTTTTACTTATCCATAATAATAATAATTACAAAATGATTTTTTATCTTCACTTATATCGCCTGCAAACCAGAACCATTACCGCTACGCTTTCAGGGTCCCGTTTCTCGAAACGTATGAGGAGTTCAAAAATTCTATGATGTTAGATGTCGAACCGATAAAATTCATTACGCATGTTCCCTTTAATTAGTTAATTGTTGCTGCACATAAAGTGCAATCTGGGTGACGAGCGGAAAGAGCCTACTTTGTTTGCTCCCGTCACTAAAACAGTTCTCTCGAATCTTTGACCGTCACTTTATCGTGTACAAATCCTAATTATAATATAGTTGGTCGCATGGAGTAGTTGCAGAATTGCTCATGAACAAAAAACTAGAGCAAGACCATTTCATGTTTTTTTTTATTTCGGTAGTCCTCCTAAATGATAACAAGGTATGGAGCCTGCTTCCCAAAAACATTTAATTGCACTCCTCAAATTTTGCGATTACAGTATTCAGGAATCATCGACGAAAATACTCGGAGGAACGGACAATTTGCATAAAGCATATAATTTTTGCTTGTTACAGGACGGCACGTACGTGAAGGCGAAGAACGACAAACTGACTTATGGTACGATGGTGTTCGTGCGTGTGATGATCGTGACAGATGTGGCTTATGAACTGGGCCGGGCTTCTACCATTGCCGTCCGATACTCCGCGGTCAGACATCAGTCGCAGCCGAAACCTGGGTAATATTCTAGGTACATACACTAGAGTCGCTCTGTATTGTATTGAGTATTTGTTTCATACATATTGGTTCAGCTGTTTTGGCGGTAAACGCGAATAAATTGACAAACGAGACAATATAATAAGTATATTGTAAAGGCGGAACGTTGTCTTGCTACTAAGTTAATCGCCTTAATAGCTAAAAAATACTCAATTAAGGATTTTTTTCGCACAGAGTTGAGATAATAGTTATGTTGTTGTGGTCGTTGAAAGAACCCTGCAGAAAATATATAATATTAAATAGCACTTAAAATCAGATGACAGCTGACACAGCGGTTAATATATCTTCCCTATTAACCAAAGTTTACTCGAAGTTCACTCGGTGGACCGACGATCTGGTGAAAGCCGCGTGGAGCCGATGGATGCAGGAGGCGAGCAGCCGCTCAAGGTGGTGCGCTCTGGGGGAGGCCTATGTTCAGCAGTGGACGTCTTCAGGCTGTTGATGATGATGATGAACCAAAGTTTATCCTTTACCCGACTTACGGATTTGGTTGTAGAAGGTGAAACCTAAGTTGTTTGCAGGCAACCAGAGCCCCAGATCCTGGACTACGTGACGCAACAGCACAAATTGTTTATCGGTGTGGCGTCCAGTCACGTGTTCAGGATGATGGGCATGTGGCTCTGGAACACATATTCTAAGGTCCTTAAGGATATCGGTCAGGGGAACATGGACCAATTGCCAGAGGTACATATCTCTACTTACATATACATATGTATTAAAAGGAAGTGTATTGTTTGTGGTTTTGATTTTGCGTTTTTGCATCCTGATTGTTTGCGCTACCTAGACGAACTTCAAGATTTTTTTCCCGGAGATCTTGAGTTCTTGCGAGAAAACGGATGGATTGCGGTTAAAACTGCATGAAGTGCTCTTAGAAGTTTGAATAAAAAGCAAGAATCATGGCAAAAGTGATGGTTATACCTTAGCTTTACTTAGCCAGCAAGTGAGCATTGGAAACTGCTCGTTTAATTGTCTATGCTAAAGTTTTATCAAGCCCATAACTATAATATAACTTAAAAGTTTCGATATGTCAAATCCTTGACTTACGGATACCAAGTTTCTCACGACCTCACGTCGTAAGTATTATTAATATTCTCTGCTTCGACAGATAGATGGATATACCATTTCTTTCCAGTTACACGCAGTAGCATGCTGCCTAAAAGCTGTGTGTTCACGTGATGCCGCCGCCAGGGTAGAAGAGTTCCGGCAAGCTTGCGGTGGACATGGATACATGACGTCATCTAACTTGCCTGTCGTCGGCGCGATAGTAGCCGCCACTATTACGTACGAGGGAGAATATACCGTGCTTATGCTGCAGACGGCCAGGTTAGGACGTTCTGCTTTGGTTAATAGTACGCCCTGCGTTCATGTTTCCCAATTTCGAATTGTGAATTTTTGTGGAACTCTTAGTGAATTCGTGTTATTTTTTGAATGGAATGGCAAGGTTGACTACAATCCCCATACATTATAATCTATTCCTCTTTATTATATTCCAGGTACCTGGTTAAAGCGTGGAAGCAAGCCGTCCAAGGCACGGCAATGACTCCAACGGTGTCATACCTGCTCAACTACTACAACAATAACAGCCACAGATGGGAGAACAACGCTGATGGCATCATTAAGGGCTTTCAGGCGGTCGCGGCAGGGTGAGTCTTTTTTCTATAATAGGATGACATAAGAGACCCAACTCTGTGACAAAAAATTGGAAATACCGCGCGCAAATCCAAAGTTTATAGTAACCATACTACATGATTTTAAATACGGGATACAGCGCCCAAATGCAGATTATGCTGCCAACAGGGTCCAGAATACATTTCCTGATTGTTGTTTAATGTTTGTACGCGTGAGAAATATATAACTAACTTTAATTTCAGAAAGACAAAAGCAGCTTGCGATGCTTTAAGCGCTCATGAGAAGGCTGGCATGGATTTCGAGGATGCTTGGAACATGGCCTCAGTACAACTTGTTAACGCTAGTGAGGTAAACGAGAACGGCTGTTGATAAGATTTCTTTTATTTTACTATTCTGACTTAATGTTTTCTCTCAGCCTCATTATTTTCGTCAACTGCATTATGTTCCACTAACTTATACGTTTTCACACTCTCCATATTCCTCTATCTACCTACATCTTACTTCGCTTATTCAGGAAAACAATAAGTGGTACCTACTATTTTCATCAATCACATTTATTTCCTGAACCTCATCAATTTTCCACAATCTCATTATTTTTTAATACCCCCATCGGTTCATATTTTTTTCACAACGGTATCTTTTTCCTTTCTACGCCCTTTGTTTTCCACAGACCCATTCTTTTTCATAATCTTATTCATTTTCTCAACCTTACAATTCTTCACCATTGTTATTCACAGTACACACAGCCTTTGCCTTTCTAAATCCGTAATTATTATCCATACTTCAGCATTTTTCAGTTTTATTATTCCTTCTCAGTCTCATCCATACTTACTAGGTGTAGAGATTTTGTGACCTGATCTCACAGTGTAGATATACCTATTGATTTCTTTTACTGACTTTGCTGATGGTTCAGTAGGATAACGTGCAAAGCGCAATGTCACGCCGGATTTGTACCTAAATTTCATTTTTGTGTGGCTACGACTATTATGGGCAACCATAACAACAAGTATAGAGTGAACAGAGGCAAGCATGTACCATCGTAGACTGCGTCATCGCTTTCCACCAGGTGAGACAGTGGTCAAATGCTTTGCCTATCAACAATAAAAAAAAGCATCAAACGAACAACAAGTACGTCACGTCAGTAAAATAATATTTCCTTTGCAGGCTCACTGCCGCGCTATAATATGCGAGGTGTCGTGGCGCGAGGTGCAGCGCATATCGACGACGGTGTCGCGAAACCTCGCGCAAGTGTTGCAGCAGTTGGTCGAACTCTATCTTATATACTGGACGCTGGAGAAGAGAGGAGACTTGTTACTGGTGAGCCATTTTTTATATTACCAACAGTCTTCTTCGTTTTTAGACAACTGTGATATTTTATCAGACACAGACAACCAAATTATAGAGACTTTCGGTCATATTAGCACTGGTAATTCATATTAACAGTGCTAATATGACCGAAAGTCTCACAAGTCCACAAGAGCTTTATTCGGTCATCCGAAAAAAGCTCTTCTGAAAAAAGATCTTCAAGGCTTGATTTTTGGCACTAACCCTCAGAGAATTTAGCACTGTTTTAACTCGACTTAGCATTATCACTAACTTGTCTTATGCTTCGTATTACAATAATAGTGACAGCATAGCTTAACATTAAGTACTGTTCACATCATCACATCATCAGCCTTTGCGTCCACTGCTCAACATAGGCCTTTAGAAGGAGGTTTTTGTTTTTCAGGCCGAGGGGAAATTTGCCGCCCATTTTCTGGACATTCCCTTAGCCGGCTCTTACGGCATCCAGGAAAGATAGATGGAGAGATCCTATTATTACACTGGGAACACACTGAAACATAAAAAGTACCATACAACAGTGATGTAATCGAATGGCGTTACCCAAAACAAAGAAAAACTTTTGTCTGTTCAAGGTTCTTCAAACGGAGTAGGTGTAGGCATTATGTTGTTACCACATGTTTGTTATGTTGTCTGCAATGAATGTTGGTTTTGTTTCAGTATTCTACTATATCTAAAGAAGACATTACGAAGCTTCAGCACAGATACGAGGAACTGCTGGCGCTGATCCGACCTAACGCTGTGGGTATCGTCGACGGATTCGACATTAGAGATGAGGTAACTTTGAGTGCAATTTAGTAGGTATTTGTAATAATTAACCGATATTGTTCTTGCGTTTATTTAACCAAGTGGACATTTAGCCAAGAAGACGTAAGTGTAAGTGTGTAAGTGCAGTAAGATTACACACATAATGACACATTTTAAACAAACTGAATGATCATACTCAAAACGACACATGCGTAAAATGACACATAGGTACGTGAAATTACATAAGTAGGTAGGTACCTATACGCGAAATACCTATACAAAATGACACCTATGCAAAAAGAGTGCAAACAAGACGCCCATCAGTCTATTGAGTTATCCTTCATCATGTAAACAAAACGACAAGACCTTTACTGACGGCTATTAGGATATTCTCACTCTACCTTCTAAAAAAACTGATCTGTTAACGACCCTACAAAAGATCATTGAGACTACAACGTCTCCCAACTATTTCACTGACTGCTTTGTTCAAATATTCCAGATCCTGAACTCAACCCTGGGTGCGTACGACGGCCGCGTGTACGAGCGGCTGATGGAGGAGGCTCTCAAGAGTCCCCTCAACGCGGAGCCCGTCAACCGGAGCTTCCAGCAGTACCTCAAACCGCTGATGATGAACGCGAAACTGTGATCAATGATATTGGTTCAGACAGAACCTTGTGATAAAAACAAGACATAATTATTTTGCTTTATGGTGATTATTAGTATACATAAATACTTAAACCTACACATTTATTTTATGTAAATATGGGATTGTATAAATATATAAGTAGGTAGGTTAGATATTTATGAATAAAGAATTAAGAACTAGGAACGTTTTCTTTTTGCTTTTTAACTTAATTGCTACATAAAGGAGAGGTGCGTAAATGCAATGGTATATTCCAAGGTATATTGGTAAGTGGGGGCAATAGCTTCCCAGTTGCCACCCGGTGGCAACTGGGAAGCTATTGCCCCCACTTCAATCGCTGTACATTGCTGCGTGGATTGCCAACTCCCTTCATTAATGAGTCTCCAGCCTTCCACCAAAACCCCAAATTCTTTTTTATGAAAATTTTCTAAGGTTAATCGGTAGGTATGTGATTTCTGATGCTCTCCTGCATGAACTGAATGATACTGAAACCGAGCCCTTGGTATATGGTTTGGATTATGTTATTCCTACGTAGGGCGTACAATGTATTCTCGGTATCGGGGTAATATACTAATAATGAGGGTAATTAAATTATCTCATTAGTTTATGACACTCATCGAGGGTATACATACAAAATTTTATTTGATTGTCGCCATTAGTATTCAGAATATCATTTTGGAAAGGCAACTACGATGACTGATACGACAATGTTGAAAAAAATCGAGCATCGCGCTGTGATAAAATTCCTCACAAAACAAGAAAGACTCTAAAAGTAATTCACAAAGAAATGATGGCCGTTTACCAAGATTCTGCCCCTTCATTATCTACAATTCAGAAGTGGTCAAGTGAATTTAAACGGGGTACAGAGAGTAGTATATCCCGTGTGGTCCCGGTTACGAATAGGACCACCCCATCTCTTCCCGTGGGTGCCGTAGAAGGCGGCTAAGGGAATATCCAGGGAATGGGTCGCAGCGTTCCCCTCGGTCTTGGTGATAATCAATCCTCACCAACTGCGATCACCAAGCCGCCTGCCAAGCGTGGTGATTATGGCAAACCCCCCCCCCCCTAATGACAAGCACAAATGAAAACGGCCCCCAGTCCCCGGCAGCTCTGCTATCCCGTGGCTACGGTAGCGGCCACGGTAACGGCAGGGCAAGGGGTGCGAAGAATCCCCGGCAGACGCCCGGCTACCAACCCCAACGACGACCCCTGGCCCTGGCAACACATAACGTGCGCACACTGAAGGCTGACGAAGGGATGGTCGAGCTAGAGGCGGAGATGGGTAAGTTACGCTGGGATGTAATGGGATTGTCAGAAGTCCGAAGACAGGGACAGGACACGATAATCCTAAATTCCGGTAACTTATTCTTCTACCGGGAGGGAGACCAACTCTCCCAAGGGGGTGTCGGGTTTCTCGTCCGCAAGTCTCTCGTCAACAACGTGGTCAAAGTCGACAGTGTGTCGGCCAGGGTAGCGTACCTGGTACTCCGAATAACCAAACGGTATTCGTTGAAGGTTATACAGGTATACGCGCCGACATCGGCACACTCAGACGATGAAGTAGAAGCTATGTATGAGGACATATCCGAAGCCATGCATACTTCCGAAACATACTTCACCGTTGTGATGGGAGACTTCAATGCGAAGTTGGGCACAAGGAATAGCGATGAGCTGAGAGTGGGGCCATTTGGATACGGGCAGCGGAACCCTCGAGGACAGAGGCTGGCTGACTTCATGGAGAAGGAGGGACTCTTTATGATGAACTCCTTCTACGAGAAGCGGCCATCCAGGAAGTGGACGTGGATAAGTCCCGACGGTTCCACTAAAAATGAGATAGACTTCATCATGACGACCAAGAAGCACATATTCGATGATGTCTCTGTGATCAGCAAGGTGAAAACCGGTAGCGATCACCGTATTGTTAGAGGCACATTGAATATCAATGTTAAGCTCGAAAGGTCACGTCTGGTGAAGTCTACGCTCCGTCCAAATCCTGTCCAAATCCAAAACCCCGAAGGCTTTCAGCTGGAACTCCAAAATCGCTTCCAGTGCCTAGCCGACTGTAACACAGTGGACGAGCTAAACGATGGGTTGGTGGAAACTGTCCAAGCTGTTGGATCGAAATTCTTTAAGACCCAACGCCGAAAGAAGACTCAAAAGCTCTCAGAAAAAACTCTTGAGCTAATGGCCGACCGGAGCGAAATGAAGCTGCAGTCTTCAGTTGATATGTCAGCCTACGGTGAACTCAATAGACGAATCTGGAGTTCCTTGCGACACGACTTGCGTGCTCTTAGTACTTCACGTATTGAGGCCGCAATTGAGCGGAACCAAGGCTCTAAAGTGTTCGCAAAGGATTCGTCTATTGGGCAACACCAAATGACAAAACTGAAGACCGAAAATGGTAGCGTCATTTCATCCAAGCCTGAGATTCTGAGAGAGATCGAGAACTTCTATGGACAGTTATACACCTCGACACGTAAGCCCGCTACTAACACAGCTCAGGACATCAGAGCCAAGTTAGTCCGATACTATACCGAAGATATCCCGGACGTCAGCCTGTACGAGATTAGAATGGCCCTCAAACAGCTTAAAAACAACAAGGCACCAGGTGAAGATGGAATTACGACCGAACTTCTGAGAGCGGGTGGTAGACCGGTACTTTTAGTCCTCCAGAAGTTATTTAATTCTGTCATCCTTGAAGGTATAACGCCAGAGGCATGGCACAAGAGCGTGGTGGTGCTCTTCTTCAAAAAAGGCGATAACACCTTATTGAAGAACTATAGGCCCATCTCGCTCTTGAGTCATGTGTATAAGCTGTTTTCGAGAGTCATTACGAATCGTCTCGCACGCAGGTTTGATGAATTCCAGCCTCCCGAACAAGCCGGTTTCCGAAAAGGCTTTAGCACCATAGACCACATCCATACGCTGCGCCAGATTATACAGAAGACCGAAGAGTATAATCGGCCGTTATGCCTAGCGTTTGTGAACTATGAGAAAGCCTTCGATTCAATCGAGACTTGGGCGGTGCTGCAGTCCTTGCAGCGATGCCAAATTGACTATAGGTATATCGAAGTTTTGAAGTGTTTGTACAGTAAGGCCACTATGTCAGTCCGACTACAGGACCAGAGTACGGAACAAATTCCATTGCAAAGAGGCGTGAGACAGGGAGACGTTATTTCTCCGAAACTGTTCACAAACGCATTGGAGGATGTTTTCAAGCTCTTGGAGTGGAAAAGATCTGGCATCAACATAAATGGCGAGTACATCACTAACCTTCGTTTTGCCGATGATATAGTCATAATGGCGGAATCGCTCGAGGACCTTAGCACCATGCTCAACGACCTCAGTAGAGTCTCCCAGCAGGTTGGTCTTAAGATGAATATGGACAAGACAAAGATCATGTCTAATGCTCATGTTCCACCTATACCGGTAATTGTTGGGAACGATACTCTCGAAGTTGTCGACAAGTATGTCTACCTAGGACAGATTGTCCAATTAGGTAGGTCCAACTTCGACAAAGAGGTGGCGCGAAGAATCCAACTCGGCTGGGCAGCGTTCGGGAAGCTTCGTCCTATCTTTTCGTCCAAAATACCGCAGAGCCTGAAAACGAAAGTTTTCAATCAGTGTGTGTTGCCAGTGATGACTTATGGAACTGAGACATGGTCTCTTACTGTTGGCCTCATTAGTAAGCTCAAAGTCGCGCAGCGAGCTATGGAGCGAGCTATGCTCGGTGTTTCCCTGCGAGATAAGCTCCGGAACGAGGAGATCCGCAGGAGAACTAAAGTGACCGATATAGCTCTTAGAGTTAGTAAGTTGAAGTGGCAATGGGCAGGCCACATCGCTCGTAGAACTGACAACCGATGGGGAAGAAAGGTTCTCGAGTGGCGACCACGAACCGGAAGACGCAGCGTAGGCCGGCCCCCCACTCGGTGGACCGACGACCTGGTGAAAGCCGCGGGGAGCCGATGGAAGCAGGAGGCGAGCAGCCGCTCAAGGTGGCGTGCTCTGGGGGAGGCCTATGTTCAGCAGTGGACGTCTTCAGGCTGTTGATGATGATGATGATGACAGAGAGTATTGAAGACGACCCTCATGCCGGTGGGCTTGTTAGTGCCGTTACTGAAGAGGGTAATTAAATTATCTCATTAGTTTATGACACTCATCGAGGGTATACATACAAAATTTTATTTGATTGTCGCCATTAGTATTCAGAATATCATTTCGGAAAGGCAACTACGATGACTGATACGACAATGTTGACAAAAATCGAGCATCGCGCTGTGATAAAATTCCTCACAAAACAAGAAAGACTAAAAGTAATTCACAAAGAAATGATGGCCGTTTACCAAGATTCTGCCCCTTCATTATCTACAATTCAGAAGTGGTCAAGTGAATTTAAACGGGGTACAGAGAGTATTGAAGACGACCCTCATGCCGGTGGGCTTGTTAGTGCCGTTACTGAAGAAAACGTAAAAATTGTTGAGAAACTTGTACTCGAAGATGCCCGTGTGAGAGTGAAAATATTAGCAGAAAGAACCGAGCTATCCGTGGGTACCATTCACACTATCCTTCATGACCATCTGAATTTGTCAAAGGTCAGTGCAAGATGGGTGCCGCAAAAGCTCACAGCGCTTCAGAAACAAGTGCGAGTTAATTAATCAGTTTTATATATATATATATATATTTATGTACTCCATTGACATTAAATTAATTAATAAATACAATTAAAACATTGCGAGTAAAATTTTATCATAGTCAAACTAATATGTTATTATTCTCTTTGTAAGTACATATTGACTCTTTTGTGAAGTCGTCCTTCTCTCTCCAAATTTGCTGCGCCCGACGGGGTCCATAATGAGCCTACTTAAATAATTTTATACTTATTCCACCTATGTACACTATGGAAGCAATAAAATATCTGAATCTGAATCTGAGTTAACTGCAAGGAGTTTATGGAGCTCTGTGGTGAAAATCCGCAAAGTATTTATGATCGGATTGTTACTGGTGATGAAACGTGGGTTCATCACTATGATCCTGAAAGCAAGCAAGAGTCTATGCAGTGGCATAAAAAAGGAACAGCCCCACCGAAGAAGTTCAAAGTCAGCCCATCCGCCAGAAAGCTCATGGCCACAGCGTTTTGGGATTCCAAGGGAAGCTTATTAATTGAGTACACAAAAAAAGGTGAGAGTATTACTGGCGCAACTTACGCTAACACCCTGCGCAACTTAAAGGAGGCGATAAAAGAAAAAAGACGGGGAAAATTGACCGCAGGTGTATTGCTTCTGCACAACGCGCCTGTTCACAAGGCGCGCATTGCTAATGCTGCTGTGCGGATTTAAAGAAATCAATCATCCAGCCTACAGCCCGGACCTAGCCCCTAGTGATTACTTTCTGTTCCCAAATCTCAAAAAAAGAACTTCGAGGCAAGCATTTTTCCGACGATGAAGAGTTAAAGGCAGCAATTAACGATCATTTTTCAGACCAGGAAGAAAAATATTTTTTGGAGGGAATTGAAAAGTTATTTTCCAGGACAAATAAATGTGTTCAGATCCTAGGGGACTACATTGAAAAATAAATTTTATGCAGAATTTTCTATTTATTCTTTCATTCCTATACCGAGAATAGATTGAACTCCCCTCGTATCTGTTTCCTACACAATCCCGGAGGTTTTTGATCGGGCTATAAATGCTGCTAGTTTCGAGGCGAAAATAATCGAGAAAACTACGTCTACTGGAAAAGTGGGCCATATGGAAAGTCTAGCTAACCTTTATACTGGTACGTCGACTTGATATAGGTACCGTTCAGCCCGGCTAGCATGCGCACCGCGACCAAATTTTCTCGGCACTTTATCTCGTGAGAGACCGTGACAAGAATATGGTAGCCCTTAAGTGTGTATCACTCTAACAGCGACG
Source organism: Ennomos quercinarius (assembly GCA_910589525.2). Lineage (NCBI taxonomy): Eukaryota > Metazoa > Arthropoda > Insecta > Lepidoptera > Geometridae > Ennomos > Ennomos quercinarius. The sequence continues at coordinate 3,154,604 of OU342488.1, forward strand.
ATAAGTTTTCTCGCGGTGCGCCTGCTAGGCCATTTCGGGGTCTAGCAAAGATGCCTTTCCACTGCTATCTTTAAAATGTATGGGAATGACATTAGCTGCGGAAAAGGTTTCCGCAGGCAATGTAAGCATCAACGCTAATGGACCCCCTGGTCATTGAGCGAAAAAGTTGAGGTCGGTGTCTATTATGATCGTCTTTGCATAAAATCAAATAAAATAAATAAGTAGGTAATAATTGTGAAACTCGCCACATAATTTATACTTACTGCAATTATGATTGTGGATAATTTGAATGATATTTAATTTCCTCAAATACGATACTTAGGTAGGTGGTATAAGTACTTATGCAAATCTACTGTGGATCCGCGTTTCGTAACATAAAAGATTATAAATTAAATGATAAACTTGATCATATCAGTATCAGTGCACAAAAGTGCCTACCTACTTATTACCTATACGTAAAATGTGGGATGTGACAAATATTTGATCATTTCATTATCAATGCAATGTTGAATTGCAAACGTGATGCAATGTTGCAAAATGTTAAGTATACCTAAGTCCCTACTTATTTTTTGCTGATGGACAGTGTTCAAGCAACCACAAAGAGATAATTTGTATTACTATTTCGATAAAATCCGCCTCCGAAATGAACTTATAATATGAAAGAAAAATAATGAAATGAATAATGATGATGAACCGCTTGGTTAAATACGGCAGTCTCTTTATTAAACAGTGTGTAGATAGATGATCCAATATCGTTGAAAAAAATATTTCTACTGGGTATGTGATGAACTCAGTTTCTGTGAAATATACGTCTTTTGTAAGCTATGTGTTCGTATCGCAAGCTGAGTAAACTTATAGAAATATAATATCCCATATCCCCAACATAGATGATTGCGAAACGTATCTAGTATCAAGTGCATGTATGATAATATCGCTAAGATATGCATGCACTATGGAACCAGTTGCACAGTAATTACCGAGGTTTCGCTCAAGTGCCAGCTAGTTTTGCTGCAATTATATTTAAATTCATTATATTGACGTACTATTTGTGTCAAGTTAATGTACAGAGTTAATGTTAGAATTGTACTTCCAAATAACTGTGATTTAGTCAGTTTACACAAGCGCTTGCTCAAGCCACTACGCATGCAGGTACAAATTGAACAAAGGAAATTTCAATATTGCCGTAATGAGTGAAGTTAAAAATAAAACAGGAATGAATGCCGATTTGGAGAAAGAGAGAGCCAAATGCAACTTCAGAATCGAAGAGGTGACCTTCATATTGGATGGAGGAGAAAAAAACACGTTACACAGGAGGAAAATCGGTATGTAAACAGAGGCTATTTTTGAAGTGATGGTTTGGAACTTTGTTTACTAAATTATACATTTTAGACGTATCTATAGACGCTGTTAATAAAACAGCAGTAAGTGAAAATTCTCGCGATTCTCGAGTGGCGACCACGATCCGAAAGACGCAGCGTAGGCTGGCCCCCACTCGTTGGACCGACGATCTGGTGAAAAACGCGGGGAGCCGATGGATGCAGGAAGCAAGCAGCTGCTCAAAGTGCCGCTCTGTGGGGGAGGCCTATGTTCAGCAGTGAAAGTCTTAAGGCTGTTGATGATGATGATGATGAAGTAAAAATTGTGCTAAAGAAACTTCACCAGTAAAAATGGAAATAAGATTGACGTTCCTATAGCAACCAAGATCTTAACAAATCGGAAACGTTAGCATGTAAGTATTCTGTTTGGATGTTTATTAGTTTGTGTGTGTGACATTCACAAACGGCTTAACTGATTTGCATGTGCTTACAATTTACTTACCTATATACAATACCAAGACAAACGTAGGTACCTACTTGTACAATACTTTTATTCCACAAAACGTCATCATCATCGTCATCATCATCATCATCATCGTCATCATCAGCCTGAAGACGTCCACTGCTGAACATAGGCCTCCCAGCCTCCCCCACAGCGCGGGCCTTTGAGCAGCTGGTTGCCTCCTGCATCCATCGGCTCCCCGTGGTTTCGACCAGATCGTCGCTCCACCTAGTGGAGGTTGGCCTACGCTGCGTCTTCCGGTTCGTAGTCGCCACTTGAGAACCTTTCTTCCCCATGGATTGTCGGTTCTACGAGCGATGTGGCCTGCTCACTGCCACTTCAACTTGCTAATTCTAAAAGCTATATCGGTGACTTTAGTTCTCTTGAAACGTGAAATCAGGTAAATTGCGGATGGTATTAAAAACGCGGCCAGTTGTTATAACGATAATTTATAATATAATTCATGTAAATAATACACATGTATGATTACAGAGGATATTGCACTAAACGACGGAGCCTCTTTAGACCCGATACCAGAAGAATGTATGACCCCGATTGAGAAATATGAGAATGCCGTGAGGAAGTCGGTTCTTTACAGCAATATTGTGAAAGAAATACTGTTGGATTTTACAGGAATAGAAGCTATCGGGTAACAATGACTGAAATTACAATATTGTCAAGGTCTTGAATGTTATTTCTATTTAGGTAGGGACAAAGGTTTCGTGCAATTTACGGCAATTATGACCTTGAATAGATTTCCAAACTTTTTGGAACAACAATTGGAGCAAGATTGAATTTAATTTTTCTCAATGGGCGCCGCTCGTCCGTTATGGATTAAAAAATATTTCTATACAAAAAATAATGTTGAGATGATTTTATTCAATAATGCTTTTAATTTTGATTTCTTCGAACTCTGATTTTCTATTATTTTAGGAGATCCCCGGTCATCCGGCGAACAGCAGATGCCTTCTTCAAAGAACTCTCCCCTTTCCTCCTCCACCTAGGCATGTTTGTCCCTACAATCATAGGTCAGTGCACTCCTGAGCAGCAAGCCCACTGGCTTCCACGAGCACTAGATATGCAAATCATCGGGACCTATGCCCAGGTACACATACATAAAATTTCATTGATTTTCTATGGACGTCATTCGATTGAATCAGGTATATTATAAAGTCAAATGAATCACCTATACACATACATACATGAATACAAATATCCACGTGTAGGTACTAGGTAGTCAGTACGCAGTATTTCATTTATTTACGGGTATAAAGAGAGAATGTAGTCAGTTGTCTGATGTGCAATGCTGCATCTCCATTTCCTGGATATCGTTTGACTGCTGTCTCACGTGAACTGAAAGAACCTATTGACATTGTAAACTTTGAGATTGTACTACCCAGACGAGGCGTTCCACTACAGGTGATGAGATAAACATTGGACATTGTCACTATTCCCTATTCTGCGCCATGGTTTATGATTGACTGAGAAGTTCACGCTAATTCCACTCTATAGCTAAATCTCTGTGGTGTGGTGGTTGAGCAGATTGGGCTCATAACCCGGAGGCGGCGGGTTCGGTTCCCGCGTCAGGGAAGCACCGCATCAGGGGGGTATTTGTGCACAGGAAAAATAGCGTAAAACCTGTTTTTTTATTGTAGAAGGGTTAGCTTTTGGCTACATCTCACCTGATGATAAGTGCAAATGAAGCCAAGATGGGACGCGCTTACTCAGAAGATACCTTTTTACTCTGCTTTTGAATACGCCTAAATTTATAATGTGGAGGGAAACACTGCTGTTTTGGGACCATGGTCCTCGTAGATCCTGGGTCTCTAGATCCTAGTTATCCTAGGGAATCCTAGTTAGGGTCAGGATCTATGTATGTGATCGTTGGGCGTTATTTATTTATTTTACCACATTACAAATTTTTTTACATACTGCTTACAGACTGAGCTCGGACATGGGACATTCATCAGAGGCTTGGAGACAACGGCAACCTATGATCCTAAGACTGAAGAGTTTGTGTTGCACAGCCCTACACTGACCTCGTTCAAATGGTGGGCAGGTGGATGTAAGTAAATTGGCTGCTTTTTGTTTCTAATAAACCATAGAACACAGGTATCAGCCAGGCAGATAAAATCCAAAAATATATTTTCAGTGGGCCACACAGTGAACTACTGCATAGTAGTAGCCCAATTGTATACCAAAGGTGAATGCCACGGGGTCCATCCTTTCATTGTCCAAGTACGAGACGAGCAGACACATATGCCTTTACCTGGGATCAAAGTAGGAGACATTGGTCCTAAGATGGGGTTCAATACGGCGAATAACGGATTCCTCGGCTTCGATCACTATAGGATTCCAAGAGAACATTTGATGATGAAAAATGCGCAGGTTTTAAAGGTGAGAAATGCTCTAGTACCCTTACCCGCGCAACCGCTTGGAAACAAATGACATCTATATACGTTGAACTGGGGTCGGCAACGACCCCAGTTCGTGGATCGTGGTTTTAATAAATCTTCAACTGCTTCAATAGACTCATCCAATCCACATACTGACTCTACGTACAGTAGTTACTTCTATTTATTTTGTGCCAATACACTGAAGTAACGATTTGAGTGCCAGCGAGTTGAATGACCATTGCTTAACTTGATTTTATCTAAGTACTTACTATAGATCTGCTACTATCTAGGTATTGTAACTTATAAGGGGCCATTGTTCACTGCGGATGTGACCGTAGATGTCATAGGTTCTTTCAAGTGATTTATTATTATCAGCCTACAATCATTAGTGGTCCATAGAACGTAGAATAAAGGAGACATAGACATGACAAGGGCAATGAGCCTGATCTTTCGCTCTTCTCATCCAGTTGGTGTCATCCACTTGGGGCAGGTTGTTGCTTCAGCTGTAGAACGTTTCACACTATTTGCAAAGTAGACGTCTCGCCCATCGGTTTATCTCATTTCTGAACAGATTTTTTACAGAAACTCTTACCATATAGCTCTTTCCATAGATCTCTGCGTGTTTCAACATGCATGATTGTTTCAGGAGATTTTACCGTTTTTTTTGTTTTCAGGACGGGACTTATGTTAAAACCGCGAGACACGGCAAGCTGACGTACGGTACCATGGTATTTGTCAGAGTTGTGCTGGTTAACGAAGTGGCATTTAACCTCGCTAAGGCGAGCACGATAGCAGTGCGGTATTCCGCTGTCAGGAGGCAGTCGGAGCCTCGACCAGGGTATGTGACTTTCATAAATGTGCCATTACTTCCTGCGTTTTTGTGCTTGGTCCATGATGGACCAAGTGCTTATAAAATATTGCTTGCTTCGTAGCGTAGCATACGTACTTTTTGTATGTACTAAAAACCGAGTCCCGCAGGTAACTGGGCTCGGTAATTTGATTAATTACCCGATAGTCTCAAAGTGGTCCCAACTATAAGTTTTTCTAAAACTGATGTGATTATAATAGCCGATGTAGATCTTAGAATCAGCAAGTCAAAATGACAATGAGCATGGACGACCTGGTCAAAACCGCAGAAAGCCGATGGATGCCAAGCAGCCGCTCAAAGTGGTGCTCTATGGGAGAGACCTATGTTCAGCAGTGGACGTCATCAGGCTGATAATGAGGATGATGAAATGGAGATTATTTATGTCAAACAATTTTTTAACAAACTTTTCAGGCAGCCAGAACCACAAATCCTAGACTACCTGACACAGCAACACAAGCTGTTCATATGCATTGCAACTGCTCACGCACTTCAACTGAGCGCCGATTGGCTGTGGAGGACCTTCTCATCTGTTCTCTCTGATATGCAGAAAGGGAAGACTGATACTTTACCAGAGGTGAGAATGAGCAAGATATACAAGCTCAAATCAAACACATTTCAAAAATGTCAAGTTGTTTTCATACAGAATGCAACTTATGTAACGCTATATTTCTGAACAAAGTAAATCACAGGAACAACCTAACTAAAGGATTCGTGAGTTCGCTAAACCAAAAAAGCTTTTCAAATCCACTCTATTTAAATAGCTGTATGTGAATAAGGTTCATAGATTTTAATGTTTTTAATCATCTGGAATTGTATCTATCGTCTAATCTGATTTAATACATTTTTATCCTTTGATAAGACTATGATAATAATGATATCAGCTAATTTTTATCGCGTTGTTGCCATTTAAATAACTAGAGGGCACCCGTGGTTTCATCCTCGGGAACTCTCAACTTTCCGTTTTCCGGAATAAACAGTATATGTAGTCCACCAAAAATACCTACCGGCATAAGTATTACAGAGCAACGCGACTCGCTCAATCATCAATCTGTGTGACTCAAGATTTCGTTTAAAAAATACTTAATTTCTAAATGAAATCCCTACTTGAGCACTGATTCACAAATGAGCGTATCTGTAACATGGGACCTAGATTAATGACCGTGAATAACACTTCGCGTTGCTTCACAGTAATCATTTTCTCAGCCTTCACACAGACTGTACGGCGTGTTCCCAACCATTGTTCCAGCTACATGCCCTAGCCAGTTGCCTCAAAGCGATCAGCACATCAGACTCAGCCGCCTATATAGAGCAGTGCCGTCTGGCCTGCGGTGGCCACGGCTACATGATGTCTTCCAACCTGCCCTACCTGTACTCCTTCGTCACCGCCACCAGGACGTATGAAGGGGATTATACTGTGCTGCTGTTGCAGACTGCTAGGTCAGAAAGAAGTTGATTTTGAAAATATGTCACATAACATTTACCTAGGTATACTTTGATCAATGAGATGTGTAGGTGCCATGACATCACGATTCACGAAAGCCATGAAAGGGTATTTTAGAAACGACACAAAATATATTCACATACAGTCACAGCTCTGAGAGGGTATAATTTGTATTGAGATTTAGGTGCGGCTTATTAGTATAGGAATAAAGCTTTTAACACTTTACCGATACACTAATAACAAGCTTTCTAACTGACTTTGTACATATTCATAAAGCTCATCGTACAAACAAACTCATCCATATAATGTTTGTCCAGGTTCCTAATAAAAGCGTGGGAGCAGGTCGAGGAAGGGAACCTAGTAACTCCAACGGTGTCGTACTTATCCAACGCCTTCAAAACAAACCAGCCATCCTGGGAGAGCAGTCCTGATGGCATCATCTCAGCTTTCCAGGCTGTTGCTGCAGGGTTAGTATTAAAATAACATTAATTTCATAATAGTCACGAAGAGTATTCTTTTATGTACACGGGCTATTATACTAGCTAATATAATAAATAAATATATACATACATGATACATACTTACCTATGTGAAGTGTTTTGTGTAGCTCTTATAATTAGCAAGTTGAAATGGCAATGGGCAGGCCACATCACTTGTAGAACAGACAACCGATGGGGAAGAAAGGTTCTCGAGTAGCGACCACAAACCGGAAGATGCAGGGTAGGCCCCTAGGTGGACCGACGTATCTGGTTAGAACCGCGGCAAGCGGATCGATGCATGATGCAAGCAGCCGCTCAAAGTAGCGCTCTGTGAGGGAGGCTTATGTTCAGCATGTGATGATAATGAAGATGAAGAAGTGTCAAGGCCGAAGTTTGCGCCACGCTACACCTGGATAGGGAGCTGGCTTTCAAGTGACAATGCCCGTTTCACAACTTTCACTTTACCTGCGGCGTATGTCCCAAACGGATAGGACGAGTCTTAGCTCATCACCATCATTTTCATTTTCATTAATCATCATTAATCACAGGCAATTCGAAATTTACCTAAAAACTCGTACAGGAAGGTCGTCCAAGGACCTGATGACGTTTATCGACTGATTATGATGATGATCAAAAAAGATGAAATTAATTGAAATGTTTTAAAAATCTAACGTGCACGTTCTAGTTTCTCTTCTGTATTTCAAGTTCCAAGACTACCTGATTTCCTATATTTCCATCATCTTCATCATATCCAAAAACAATCAATCAATTGATAATTATGCAATTTACTTATCCTTTTTTGTAATTCCAGAAAAATATCAGGGTGCGCAAATAGCATAAAGAAACGGATGGCGACCGGTATGACATTCGAAGATGCTTGGGAGCTGACCACAGTGCAGTTAGTGGATGCTGCTGAAGTAAATATTATTAAATGTATAAGTACCTAAGAGATCTTATGAAATAATCATCATCCTCTTTTGCCTTTTCCTATTTATTATTGGGGTCGGCTCCCAATCTAGCCAATCTCCCAAGCTGCCAGAATTACACGAGCGACTGCCATCTGACTTCGCAACCCATAAGGAACCAGTAACAGGGATGGTCAGATCAGGTGTCAGATTCTATCAGGCGTCTGACTACCCGTAACGATTGCCACAGATGTTCTTATGACAACCGGCGGGGCAATTACGTAAAATTTGCAACAGCAATGCGACAGCAGTAGCAATGTGACAGCAGTAGCGAAGCATACATTCTCGACACTACTAATGATGTATGACAGCAATCACCGCGAGATTTACGCCTGTTGCAAACCTGTTGCGAGTTAGGTAATTAGGGGGCGGGACCGCGTGCTCTCCGAGGCAAGTAGCGATGGTCCTAGTATGCCTACCTAGGTACTGATCCTATCTATTTAGACCCTGAAGGAGACGGTGACATGACATAGGCGCCCCAATAACCAACTGGTGAAAAAGTGGTCACAATCACTCCCAGTAAAAAAAAGAAGACGCTTTTTATAAGTTTTTCAACACATGAATTTGAATTAGGTACCTTACCTTAGCGTGTCGGTCGCACATTTTACATTCAGAAAACATTTTAAGTATGATCAGACTGTCTACAAAACAAAGCAAAAAGACTACGAGGGCAGACTGACTAAAATGCAGCAAGGCTAAAACCTAGAATGACTAAAACGCAGTTCGACTAAAATGTATACAGACTAAAATTCAGAATGACTAATAGTATGCAGTTTTTTTTATAAACTAGCAGGCGCCTTTATTAACTAAACAAAACTAATGTAATACAATCATATCTATCTAAAAAGAGCAGTTGATCTCCCAGCAGAGATCCCCATCGACATATAAAGGTCTTGTATTCAGTGCTCTGAGATTTGGCGAGTTTTATAGGTATACGATACACAATCAAAGTACTTAATATTTTGCAGGCACATTGCAGAGCAGTTATATGCAATACCTATAGGAAAGAGGCTGCTCGACTGACTGCCAACTCCAGCGCTAACGTCAAAACTGTTATGGAACAGCTGTCAAAGCTGTACCTTCAATACTGGGCTTTGGAAAAGACAGGAGACCTCTTGAGGGTGAGGGTCATCCTAGATGTTGACAGCTATTATGTACAGCTATTATCAGTTAGCCTTCATCCAAAAATGTACAAATTATGTTCCCGTTTTGCTGACCAGCATTTTCAATTTCGGCTAGTGGGAATTTCTAGAATTGCTGCTTCACAGTGACAAGCGCAGTTTAGTGATTTGTAGTCATAATCAACAGCCTGAAGACGTCCACTACTGAACATAGGCATCCCCAGAGAGCGCCACTTTGAGCACCTGGTCGCCTCAAAACTCAAAAACTTTATTGCAAATAGGCTATTTTTAGTACTTTTATTGATTTTATTGATAGCTCCTGCATCCATCAGCTCCCCGCGGCTTTCACCAGATTGTCGGTCCACCTGTCCATTCGTTATATCATGTAGTAATCATTCTGAACTAGGGCAAACCAAGCTTTGTACCTAATGTGTTGAGTAGGTATAAGTACCTTAAACTTATTTCCACTAACTAATGGTGTGTTCTATTCATCGTTAATTTTGGCCTACTATATGAGACAAGTAAGTCTGCCGAGAAAAGTGCATTTATTAAATTTTTTCAGTACTCCACCATTTCCAGTGAACATATAATCACTCTACAGCAAGAGTATGAGGAATCGCTGGCTTTGATACGACCTAATGCCGTGGGGCTCGTGGATGCTTTTGATTTTAGAGACGAGGTAAGATCTGGCAAATCACCCTCAGCGATGTTTTCTCAAGGGATCATTTTTTGTAAGCCTCAATATAAAAAATAAAAAAATAAAAATAATGATGGATGAATGATATGGATGGAAGACCCGTGTTCCGTGTGGTATAAACAACGTAAATAACATCTAACTTTTAAAAGGTTGCTTGATCAGATCAGTAGGTACAGTGCTACATAATTTTTTTTAACAGACATTGGTGTTTCATCTCATCTGCAAGTATCGAGCTTTGTCTGATTGGTCAAAAAATATTTTACTTTTCATGTTTTATTTTAATTATCTCTATAAGATATATAGATAGATAGTTAGATAGATAGATAGGATAATATAGATAAACTTTTTGCTCTACACATCAAATAATAATAACACAAGATTATTGTAGGTACTTTTGACTTTTACAGTTACTTAACTTCTGATAGCGATGTTATCAATTTCACTGTTATTTTCACGCAATACTCCACAATAATAGGTACCTACCAACTTAATCCCGATAAAGTATCTTGGTAGTTTGATAGCATTGGATCATTACACTTGTTTTTATCGCTTTGTTGCGGCGTTATAAATAAACTGCGAATCATGTTGCTTGCTTGCCCCCCTGAGCCATAATTTAGTTAACAAAACAAAATGTAGTTAACTGCATCATTTATCTACGACTAGCTGCGCCCTGCGGTTTCACCCGCGGATAAAAGGTACCCTATGTACGGTACATAAGCTATCTCTATTCCAAATTTCATCCAAATCCGTCTAGCCGTTTGAGCGCAAAGGAGTAACAAACATACACACAAACACACATACAAATTTCGCCTTTATAAAATTAGTGTGATTAAATAAGAAAAAGTGCAGGAAATTCTTACGTTCTAGTATGCTAGTGTATTAGGGTTTTTGAACGAATTTGTTCCCTGGTGATTTTGTGGTGGTGTTTTGCACTTGCTGTGGAAATCTTTACAAATCCAGTTTAGTATTCTAGTGCCGCAGTAGACTCAATCAATAATTTTAGTGTGACCTTTCCGAGCAGAGGACTGACTCCTTTCCCAGATCCTGAGCTCAACCCTGGGTGCGTACGACGGTCGCGTGTACGAGCGGCTGATGGAGGAGGCCCTCAAGAGTCCCCTCAACGCGGAGCCCGTCAACCGGAGCTTCAAACAGTACCTCAAACCCTTAATGCAGGGGAAGCTGTGATACTTTAAATTGACAAGCTGCCTACCCCTAGAAACAAATAAAATAATAATTCAAAGTTATTTGTTAGGTTTGAAAAGTTCAATAAAGTCACTACTTTTGCATGTATTGTTTTATTAAACTATTTCCATGCCTAATGTTCATTATACACTAATTATTGTTCTAATAAAAACTTGAATCAATCGCCGGCTGTAGCAAACCCTTGCAATCTATTTAATCTACCTATGCTAAACCAATAATTGGAGTGGAATACTTTGGTGTTAGGCTCAATTCAGACAGAGCAGCAAAATGCTCGAGCAGTTCTTAAGTGCTATATGAATATGAACCTTAATCTATTTAGACAAAGCTGAAAATAGTATGCAACATTAAAATAGGTAAGATTTTAATGTTGCATACTATTTTCCCGATATAGCTCTTAGAGTTAGTAAGTTGAAGTGGCAATGGGCAGGCCACATCGCTCGTAGAACTGACAACCGATGGGGAAGAAAGGTTCTCGAGTGGCGACCACGAACCGGAAGACGCAGCGTAGGCCAGCCCCCCACTCGGTGGACCGACGACCTGGTGAAAGCCGCGGGGAGCCGATGGATGCAGGAGGCGAGCAGCCGCTCAAGGTGGCGTGCTCTGGGGGAGGCCTATGTTCAGCAGTGGACGTCTTCAGGCTGTTGATGATGATGATGATGATACTATTTTCAGCTTTGTCTAAATGAAATAAGGTTAATATTCCGATAGCACTTAAAAACTGCTCGAGCATTTTGCTGCTCTGTCTGAATTGACCCTTACAATATAATAGATCTTGATAAATGCACACGCGAGCTGTACCTACATAACTGAGCCAAACTAGGTACACAAGTAAACGGAGAAACTATCCCATTGAATACTAATCACATAAATATGAACTAGTAAATCTAAGTAGTAAGTAAGCACCTATCGCACAGATTAGATGATACTTAGTAACATGTACTGTTACACTACGCTGTTTAGTAACAGCGTAATGTAACAGCTAACCAGTCAAAGTCCGCATCTCAGCATACTCCATTCTCCATTCAAATATGCAAAAATCGTATACCTGCTAAAGTGATAATTGAAATTACGTCAAAGGTAAATAAATAACATTGTTATCTTATCATAGCTCGGTCCAGTATGATCAAAGTCCTATGAAACAGAGTGTAACGCGTAGACTCGCATAACTAGTTATTTATACAGTGCAAGGCTGGTTCCTCGTATAAGTAAACACTAATTAACATTACATACGATCACACAATTTCTCAGTTATATTTTGTGGTTGCGAGTGCTACAATGGTTGTTCGAAATGTGAATGAAGATTTGAAGAAGGAACGAGACAAGTGCGATTTTGATGTCGAAGAGTTGACGAACTTTTTAGATGGAGGTGCACATTTAACTGCGAGCAGGAGGGAAATAGGTGAGAGAAAGCTAGTTTCTTGTTCACAGACAGGCTAAATGAAGACGAACTAACTAAATGCTAAATTCTCCAAGGCGCTAAAGTACCTATTAAGGCTAACAGAGCCCACATACTGATAGGTAAACTGTCTCCTCCACAGCTGTATATATTATTATGCATATGGAATTTATTAATAATTATACAAGCTAGTTAAATTCAATAAGATTAGATTGTTAACTAGGTACAAAAAAAAAATACTTAACTCCTTTATTTTAATGTAATATAACACTCATTTGTGAAACAGTATATATATTTTCAGGCGTTATAATAGTTATACCAAAGAGGTATAATGTATTTATACTGTGGATTGTTGATTGTGCCTGTAAATTAAATTTTATATTCCAGAGAACAGTGCTCTCAGTGTCAAAGGTCTAATAGACGAGGTCCCTGAAGAATTTCTCAGCCACAAGGAAAAGTATGAAAATGCCATCCGAAAAGCGATCTTATACCAAAGAACTATGGAGAAGCTGCACGACCCCAAGCTGAACGAAGTTGATAAAGCATGGTAAATCCATTATTATTCTGTTCAGATTTTTACAGAGAAGTTAATATGCTTGATCTACTGATTTTATACCTCTTTCATTTCTATCACAGCAAAGACTTTTAAAGCTTTAGCTTGTGTGGTGGGCACCGGAGGTTCTGTCCTTCTTTTTATATTAGATAGACTTACGTTTGACCACATTTTATCTGAAGGTTACATCATGAGTTAGTATGAGGTGCATAATGCGATTCAACTCATACATTCTCCTATAGCGACAGCTTTAGGTAAGGCTTCTATGGTAGACATTAGTTATATATGCCATCAAGTCACCAGAAGAGCTGGATAGATAGGTACATTACTTCAGCACCCGGAAGACGTTCACTGCTGCCTTCCCTGTACGCCACTTTGGACGCTTATAATAGGGGTTCTGCTAATCACCACGCTTGGCAGGCACAACTTGGTGATCGTAGATTTAATTGTACAGAGAAGAATGCTGCTGCCCATTCCCTGGGAATACCCTTAGCTGGCTTTTACGGGACCGGATTACCGGAAAGAGACGTTCCTATTCTTGCGCCAGGCTCAGTGTACTTAGGTACCTACTTGTACTAACTGTATGTATGCATTTTAGGAAGCACTACCGTAGCCAGCTAGGAATAGCAATATTCAAGGACAACTCTCCATTTTCCTTGCACTCCATCATGTTCATCCCAGCTATAATGGGACAGGGAACGGAGGAGCAGAAGGCCTACTGGCTGAAGAGGGCTAGTAATATGGAGATCATTGGAACTTACGCGCAGGTAACGAGTATATAATAAAACGCAGTAAAGTTTTTAAAGCGACGTTTTATCTTTTACCTTTTTCGAGATATCGTTAATATTCTTAGTACCTACCTACTTTAAAAGTAATTGCAGTATTAAGTAACAAGGCGCACCTTGTTGCCTAATACCTATATACGTCGATTCACACTATCATGATAGACATAAAGATCATGCTAAAGGTACTCGTATTCCCACAACAATGATGATTTCTGTAATGTAAACAATCTGTGAGCAACATTTTATTACAATCTTTTGGGTAGACACACAAAAAACGATCCGATGTTTTAGTTTGATGTTATATACATAATATCATAGAAACATACATAATACACACACATAATACATATTATAGATAATTTAATATTGAATAAATGTTTATTACAGACTGAACTTGGACATGGCACGTTCATCCGTGGTCTGGAGACGCGGGCTACTTACGATCCTCAGACCGAGGAGTTCATTCTTCACAGCCCCTCACTCAGCGCTTACAAATGGTGGCCTGGTGGATGTTAGTTCACAAATAATTGTTTAGTTTTTTTTATACTTAGGTACTTTGAAACGCCTACCGATTTTTTTTACCAGCATCAATAGAATGCCGGACTCTTTAGTACTCCATCCATGAGACAGAGAAGCCACTCTACTAAACTGCAACTCGCCGATTATCTCCCTCTTTAGTTCGATATACATTATTTACCGCCGGTACCGGTACTTTCTTTGATTCGATGATGATTGTATCATCATTACAATCATTATCATCATTATAATCTCTACACACTCTCATTTTAATCACTATCACTATTATAATTAAATAACTAACATCATTACAATCACTGTCATCCTTAAAATAACATCACACTAATATTATAACGGCGAAAGCTTGTGCGTATGTGTGTATGTGTGTATATTTGTTACTCTTTCACGCTGTAACAGCTGGACGGATTTGGATGAAATTTGATATGAAGGTAGCTTATACCCTGGATTAAAACATAGGCTACTTTTTATCCCGAAAACGAGAACGGTTCTTGTAGGAACGCGGGTGGAACCGCGGGGCGCTGCTAGTAAATAATAAACACTTATGATCACTATCAATCACTATAAATCACTATAGTATCATCATTATTATTCTCATCAGTTATTATCTTTTTACAGTGGGACATACAGCAAACCACTGCGTGGTGATGGCTCACCTCTACATCAAAGACAAGAGCTGCGGTATCCAGCCGTTTATGGTCCAGATTCGCGATGAGGAGACCCACATGCCACTGCCTGGTATTAAAGTGGGAGAAATTGGAGCAAAACTAGGGTTCAACCCTGTCAACAACGGCTTCCTTGGCTTCGAGAACCACAGGATCCCTAGAGATAGGATGCTGATGAAGAATTGTCAGGTGTTGAAAGTAAGTCAACTATGTTGCTTGGTACAAGTTAACCAAATTCAAGACTTAGGTGTAACGGTGCTACGTAAAGAATTATATTATCAAATCATTACCAAGCACCTACACGTACACAGCGACATACAATCATAATCTAGATGATAAACTCCATCAAAATCGCGATAGCTGCCACTACTGTAATTTCACACTGTAACTACTTAAAATATTTTCAGTGCCCTCAAACGAAAATATTCTATGGTCTGGCTAGCTATAGAAATTGGAACGGAGATTCGATAATTATGCAGGTCTTTTTCTCTCTCATGACCCAATTCTCCTATAACAGTATTGAATCTTTTGAGTCTTTGAGGTTTCAAGTCTAATTAGTTTGCTCTCCAACAGTAGTAATATCTATCTATAGTTTACTGCTTTACAGTAAATGTATTTGCTTTTTTTATATAATTATTTTAGGACGGCACATTCATCTCCTCACCAAACGACAAGCTGACTTACGGCACCATGGTGTACGTCCGGGTGGTGATTGTGAACAGCATGGCTAACTTCCTCGGCAAGACCGCTACCGTAGTCGTCAGATACTCGGCAGTGAGGCGACAGTCACAGCCAAAACCTAAGTACGTATCTCTTAGCATTGCTTTCATGGTTTGTAATTTCTTTTGACACGAGTGGCACCTCACGCCTCTTTTTCTACCGGGCTATTTTTGGGATAAAAGCCTGTGTTGAGAATAAGCAATCTGTGTGCAAAATTTCGTCATAACCACATTATCACAAGACGTCCATGAACATAGGTCTCCCCATAAAATGCCTCTATGGACGCGTATCATAAAGGGGTTTGCCATAATCACTACGTTTGCAGGAGGCTTGGTGACCGCAGAAGATTTTAATGTACCGAGGAGAATGCTGCTGCCCATTCCCTGTATATTCCCTTAGCCGGCTTTTACGCCACCCACGGGAAGAGATGGGGTGGTCCTATTCTCACACCGCGCCAGGACCATACGGCCAGTCACGGCCATTCAATATAATTGGTTCAGCTGTTTTGGCATCAAAGCCTCACAAACAAATATACATACAAACAAACATTTAATTTTAATGTACCTACTTATAATAAGCTAAGAAAAGGAAGCATTTTCGTGTAGTATGAGTAGGTAAGTAGGTTAAGGCAAGTTGCAATGGCAATGGGCAGGCCACATCGCTCGTAGAACTGACAACCGATGGGGAAAAAAGGTTCTCGAGTGGTGACCACGAACCGGAAGACAGCCCTCCACTAGGTGGACCGACGATCTGGTGAAAACTGCGGGGAGCTGATGGATGCAAGATGCGAGCAGCCGCTCAAAGTACCGCTCTCCGGAGGAGGCCTATGTTCAGCAGTGGATGTATTCAGGCTGTTGATGATGATGAGTAAGTAATTAATTGGTACTTATGCGAAAAGCAAATGGCATCAATATTTGTATGATTGGATAAATTCCGCACTCTTCTAACTCCACTGCGAGAACTGTTATTGAATTTAGACGTATTATGATAAGTCTGTATTGATTACAGTGAACCAGAACCCCAGATACTGGACTATGTAACTCAGCAGCACAAGGTGTTCATCGCCATTGCAACTAGTCACGCCTTCACATTCACAGCAAAGTGGCTGTGGGACTTGTACAAGAAGGTCAACACTCGCTTGGCAACCGGCAAGACTGATGAACTGCCTGAGGTATGTCAGACTCAAAAAGTTGCTCACAGTTTCAATCATCCATTTGCCATTTTCCACTATCTCGGGTTCAAACCTCGCTCGTATGTTACTTAAGTGCGGAATTTGCAATCGCTCTTACAATGGTGAAGAAAAACATCGTTAGGAAATCAGCATGTGAAAATGTGAAGGTTTATTGTCGTGAGTTGTCATCCACCAACCCACAATGCCAACCTGGTGGATTGTGGCCTATCTACCTTCCATTTCCTTGTGATTGTGACCAGTCCAGTGTCTCAGCAGTAAGCTGATGATGTTCTTATTTCTTTTGTACTATTTCTATTCTAGCTCCATGCTCTAGCTTGCTGCCTAAAGGCAGTCAGTACATCGGATACGGCAGCCCTTGTAGAGAAATGTCGACTGGCTTGTGGAGGCCACGGCTACATGTTGTCTTCTAACCTGCCTCAGACGTATGGGCTTGCCACCGCAGCCTGTACGTACGAGGGGGAAAACACTGTGCTGATGCTTCAGACTGCTAGGTGAGTTAGAAAGATATAGGTTTTAGGGCGAACCATAGTGACAAATTAGTCATGTGTTCCTGGCGTAAGAAGTCAGCAGCATTCTCGACTCAATTACATTATAATCTAAAGCGATCACCGAAATTACGTGCCAAGGCACGTGATTATGACAATTCCCTCTAATAGGGGAGGTCTATGTTCAGCACTGGACGCCTTCCGGTATGTATAGTGATAAGACGTAGCATAAGACTACTGATTGGTGAAACCCTAACCCTGGTAAGAATTAATTGCAAGAAACACTTAACTCAATAACATCCATAAGTCATGTTCATTTATGTTCAGTTCTCTTAATGGCAAGAAAACAACACAAGCTTGCTCAAGGTCATTATAACTATTTTTCAGGTCTCTAGTCAAAGCCTGGGAACAAGCTGCTACAGGCAAATCTGTGGCGCCGACTATGGCGTATCTAACGAAGAAATCTTCTTTGAAGTGGGATGGATCCGTCGATAGCATTATTAGGGGTTTCCAACAAGTAGCTGCTGGGTAAGTAGTGCGCCCTTTGTTTGTCATTTGGCTTGTCTTCTACCAAAAGCAAAGATGATAAAGGGTCGGTATTTAATTAAATTGGAATTAGTTCTGTTCTTCCGTATTTTCCTCACCGCTACAGGAAGATTGAACATCATGACAAAACGGTAAAATCTTTTTTGTAGGAAATTGTCAACAGCTGTAAAATGTATGGAGAGATACGTCAGATCAGGACTCTCGCCAGAGGACGCGTGGAACAAGACTTCGGTACAGCTAGTAGCAGCATCTGAGGTACTGTAGTCACGATTAGCTAGATGCTTGCAGTGTTCCATGCAATGGCAAGCAAATTAGCTTTAACGATCGCAGGTTTAAAATTTAAATACCGGCTCCCAAAGTGCTGATTTTGAAAAACTACAGAGGTACATACAGTTACTGTGGGTATCTGTTAGTCTGTTACTATAAATCAATCTTCTATAATTACAGGCCCATTGCCGTGCTTTTATTCTGGCTACATACAAATCCGAAATAGAAACAAAAGGCGCGTCATTATCTGCCCCTGTGAGACGGACCTTGAACCAACTGGTGGAGCTGTACGCTCAGTACTGGTCATTGGAGAAACTAGGAGATCTTCTGCTGGTAAGTGATCGTTGATGAAGTTATTCTGGACTGGTGGAATGACGTACCGACCTATGTTAAAAGTTAGGCTATATATACACACAATATATCTATGATATTATAGACACTAACGTAACTAAAATTCATGACTAAAACTAGTAAACGGCTAGCACTCACGTAGTTTTAGTCGAATAACTCCATTTATCGACCGGTGTTCAGACAATAAAGATGCCCATCTTCATAGAGGTACAGGTACAGGTGGTTCTCGTCATATGTGCAAAACAGATGTCAGACAGTGGTACTCAATGGTTTCACATCAGCTCCAATGAACATCCCCTCAGGAATACCCCAAGGCTCACTGCTTGGTCCACTCCTTTTTATTTTATTTATTTATGACATCTCTAGCTGCTTTCACTTTTCGAAAATTCTTTTATATGCAGATGACATGAAAATTCTATACCCCATTCAAAGTATGTCAGATACATTGCGTCTTCAAGACGATCTAAACCGGTTTCAAAGTTACTGCACTCTTAATAAATTGGATTTAAATGTCTCCAAATGTTATGTCTGCTCATTCACACGCAAGCCTCACCCTATCATTGGTAACTATATTATAAAAAATTCCCCGTTATGTAACGTCACTAGTGTCACAGATTTAGGAGTCATTTTTGACTCAAAACTTTTATTTGATAAACATATTAATAACGTAATTAAAAAGGCCTCGAAAGCGTTAGGTTTTGTCTTAGGAATGTCCTTCGAGTTTCAGTCCATAAAAACCTTCAAAATACTGTATTGTGCTTATGTACGAAGCCATCTTGAGTATGCATCTCAAGTTTGGAACCCATGCTATAATGTCTACATTAACCGCATTGAAGCTATACAAAAACGATTTCTCCGTTATTTGCAATTCCGTTCAAAAATTTACCTAAGGGGTTATAATTCCCGCTGTAAAAAGTTTCACCTGCTACCGTTGTATGAGAGACGGCGTGTTGCAGACTTAGCCTTTCTGTTCAATATAGCGAATGGTACGATCGATTGTCCTGAGCTACTCGAACAGATAGGAATCCGAACCCCCGCGGCCTCATTTAGAAAACATAATCTTATTTTCACCCCTATAGTAAAGTGCAATTACAGGCAAAACAGCTATTTAATCAGAGCGTGCAGGTGTTATAATGCAATGGCGAAGGAAATGGATTTTGATTTATTTAATATGTCGGCATTCAAGTTGAAGCAATGTTTAAATAATCGTTTTTTTAATTCTTAAAATTAGTCTTGTTTTTAAATGTTTTAAAGTGTTTTGGTCATTCTTTTATGTAAATTCAATAACCCATATATCGTAATTTAACTTCTTCTCAGTTTTAATCTTGTCTGTCGCCTGTGCAATTTTGGAAAAAGAAAAAAAAAATAATTACTTAGTTACCTACATGTGAAAACTTATAATTAGCCATAAGTTAATTTTTACAAGTGTACCTATTGTTACTAGTTAGCTGTTAGTTTTCCGATGAAAATAAAATAAAATAAAAATAAAATAAAATAAAGAGTATGCGCGGCCATGATAGCGGCTCTGCGAGTGCTAGCTGTTTACTAGTATAGTAATATATCTACGTCTGTGTTTATTTTTTAATATTTCAATATAAGTCTGCACACTCTTTAATTACAGTACACAACGATCTCAGAGACCGACGTTTGGGAGCTGCAGCGAAACTACGAGGATCTCTTGGAAAAGATACGACCCAACGCTGTAGGATTGGTTGACGCCTTTGATTACAGAGATGAGGTAAGCATTAAATAAACTCACCTTCACCTGCCTCCCTCCCGTCTATGGCCGTCCCATCCATTCATCCTTTTCCCTTTCGCTTCCCTCTTCCCATGAACAGGGTTCCCGTGCGAAACCAGGGCGGGTCAGCTAGTTTAAAATATGAGTAAAAAATCTAGTAAATGTACTATAAAACACAAAGATCCCCAAACAATAATAAGGATAACTAACAAAGTGCAACATTAGCATTAAATTGCATGATATCCAACTACTAAATAGTTTAAATACCACCAGATCCTGAACTCAACCCTGGGTGCGTACGACGGCCGCGTGTACGAGCGGCTGATGGAGGAGGCCCTCAAGAGTCCCCTCAACGCGGAGCCCGTCAACCGGAGCTTCCAAGAATACCTCAAACCCTTCATGCAGGGGAAGCTGTGAACATAGAAATTAATGAATTACAAGTGATTTCTTATGGCCAAATATAGAAAGATTATGAAAATTAACGATGTTTTACAAATAGAACATTTTTTTAACAGAAAATTGTTACTATGAAATCCATGAATTTTTTCCGAAATAAACAGTTTTATAATGTTTTTTGAAATAAGAGTTGACTAAACCTTTTTTTTTATACAGAAGTCTGGAAGAGGAACCTAAAAATCTTAATCATGCACTTAGCATTTATGACTCAAAGTATCCTGGGTCCCAATTTTCATGCCAAGAATCAAGGCCTGGGTCCTGGGAGCCTACTCTAACGACATATCTGCAAAAGACACATTATCCACATTACATTAGTACATCTTTAATTTTCGCGTAGAGAAAGTGTTGAATTTTAAAATGTCTGCTCGCACCACAAAATACGAAACATTGGATTTAAAGAGTTGAGTAGATGTCCGGGCCTAACCATAACTCCATCAATGGAAGACAAAAAGTGGATCGCTACAGTACAATTTTCGATCATTCAAAATTGAACACTATTATCTAATACGTATGAGATTCGTGATTCTATTGTTGCCGTGTTGATAGTAGTGCGAGTGTATCCACAAGGCAATACTAGTTTTAAATATTTACTAACATCGTGTCAAAGACCTCAAATAAAATTAATTACTTAGAATTCGGCCGTATAAGTAGAGTCATTAGTTTAATGATGATCCAACCAGTTTTCATTTCAATATTAACTTTAAGAAATTAGCTTATTGATAAATCGATAGTTGTTTAATAGATAAAGCTTGTTTTTATTGTAATAGTAGAAAAAAAAGCAAATTAAAATAAATTTTAAATAACATACATAACGACGCGACGCTGTGCGATGTTCACCGGCGCGTCTGCGAAACTATTCGGTACCCATCGCTGCCCGCGGGGATCGAGCGCGGCCGTCTACGAACACCGGCAGCGATGGATGCTGAATGACCGATTTTGACACTTTACTGACACCACTTGGCGCGCTGGTGTGGCAGCTTCACTCTCAGTACTTATATTATTTTCATAATATAGGCATTTCAAGTTGTGTCGTTAAAAAGGGTTTAAGGTGGAACGTTACACTAGCGCGGCAAATTCAAATTTTGTTGCCGGTGATATCTAGGAGATACTTTTAATCGTAATTTGTTGATACATTCTATTTATTTCCGCAAAATTAGTTTTCATGTAATTACGTTGAGTAATTAAGCTATTATTGGCAAAAGAACGCAAGAAAATTTGAATTTGCCGCGCTAGTGTAACGTTCCACCTTAAGCGAAACGTGTACCTGGTGTCAAACTGAAAGTCATAGATGGGCCCAAAACCCAGAAAAAAAAATGTTTCAATTTGAATTTCTATGATATCTAATTACCTGTAAGCGAGTGGAATTCAATCGATGTCAATAGAGAAAAGACCCGTAAACAACGCAAAATTATCTTCTTGGAGCTTAAGATCTTGAAAACGCTCTTTTAGATGCATTTAAGGTGTTTTTAGGTAATTAGTAGTATTAATTAGAACTCAAGTGAAGTGACCCATATAGCTCTTAGAATTAGCAAGTTGAAGTGGCAATGCTTTGGATCGCTTTTTAGCGATAAGACCGCCCATTGTAACCTACTTGTAAGATTTTCTTTTTTTCAATTTTTTGTTATCTTGGTGTCATTAAAGAGTTTATCTATACAATGGGCAGGCTACATCGCTCGTAGAACTGACAACCGATGGGGAAGAAAGGTTTTCGAGTGGCGACCACGAACAGGAAGACGTAGCGTAGGCCGGCCCCCCACTTGGTGGACCGATGACCTGGTGAATACCGCGGGGAGCCGATGGATGCAGGTGGCAAGCAGCCGCTCAAAGTGGCGCTCTGTGGGGGAGGCCTATGTTCAGCAGTGGACGTCTTCGGGCTGTTGATGATGATGATGATGATGATGATGATGATTTAATATTAGCTCTGCTCATTTTCCCGTGTTAAAACCGCACCAGCATTTGTGTCAGATCCAAAGATAACCTATTCTACAAGTCATGATCAATTAAAACAACACTTCATATAACAAATAGAAACAAAAGAACAAGTCAAGGATACTTGGCGTGGAACGGTAAACGTAGGTACTATCGATTTACAATGTAAGTACTGTTACAACGAGATAACGTTTATTGAACTAACAGGATTATCTTATGATCAACTTCAATTATACAAAGCACGATTATCTGACTAATATCACAGAATAGATAATAGTACTGCGTACTAATATCCGCTTATGCGTTACGGTTAGTGTAAATTGAGCGGATAAAATCAATATAGTTAAGACGTGTGACCTCACGGAAGTTCATAAGAACCAATAAATTACTTACCTATAATCAATAATCATTTGACTGGCCTGATAGCTCAGTTGGTAGTAACCCTGACTTCTGATCTGTAGGTTGTGGGTTCGATTCCCACTCGGGACAAACATTTGTGTGATGAACATCGATGTTTGTTCTGTGTCTGGGTGTTATATTGTATTCTATGTTTGTATTTACAAACAAAAGTATCTAGTATTGTATCAGTTATTTGGCTCCCATAGTACAAGCTATGCTTAGTTTGGGGCTAGATGGCGCTGTGTGAAATGTCCACACATATTTATTTATTTATTTAATAATATGCATTACACGTCAGTAAGGATCTAGTTGTAACTAGACGTAAAATAATAATAATATAATAATAAAATTGAAAAAGTAAAATAGACGTCAATTAATCAATTAGAAATACATAATATTATATTGAGACAAATGCAATAATTTTTTTTTTTTCTTATAGTTTGGCTCCACACATAGTGTATTTAGCCAGTGTCAAGTATTGTAGTTTTTCGTCGTATTATGAAATATTTCATGTAAAGTCAAGTCTTAGTCACAGTCAGTCAGGGTAGTCATAGTCCAGTCTAAGTCAGGTAGTCATAATCCAGTCTAAGTCATGCCCTAGTAAAGTAGTGGCAACTTTACTAGAGGCTTCTATGGAGTTTTGGAAGCAACTCGAAAAACCACGTTTCACTACATTATATCACTTGCCCACACTTATACTCATAATTCAGCACTTAATGCGTAAAATGTCACTAATTTTAAACATTAACACTAGAAAAAGCATAAGTTTTGTGAAATAATACAATGCAACGACGTGAACTTTTTCACGTTCCCGCCAAAACTCCAATGCAATAATTAATAAATAATCACTGAGCAAGAATTATTTTGATATTTGTTGAAATATTCAACAAGGTGGCGAGCGATGGTGGCCGTGCGGTGCACATGTGCGCTTCGCAATCTTACGGCACCGGGTTCGATCCTCGGCCCTGCACCAATGACTTATCTAGTAAGTTATGTGCGTTTGTGATGCCATCGCTCCGTGCCTCGGAGAGCATGTTAAGCTGTCGGTCCCGGTTGTCATAAGAACATATATATGGCAATCGCTACGGGTAGTTTGAACTACTGAGAACAGACGAGTCAGACGCCTGATCTAACCATTATCTCTGTTACTGGTCCCTTATGGGTTGCGAGGTCAGATGGCAGTCGCTCGTGTATCCTGGTAGCTCACCGCTACATGTTAGGTTGGGAGTCGATCACCAATAACAAATGGGAACAGGCAAAGAGGATGATGATGATTGAAATATTCAACAAGGAGAGACTTAATAACAGTAACCTCAAAGCACACCACCTTTTTGATTTTGACAACAACGTTCGCCATCAAACAGCTGTTTTTAACTCGCCATCTTGGCTCTTAGCAGGCCTAAACTAGGTCATGGCGGTGGTTAATTTTGACAGCTACTTAGGAATTACTTTTTTTTTTTTTTTTTCTTATATTTTGGCTCCACACATAGTGTATTTAGCCAGTGTCAAGTATTGTAGTTTTTCATCGTATTATGAAATATTTCATGTAAAGTCAAGTCTTAGTCACAGTCAGTCAGGGTAGTCATAGTCCAGTCTAAATCTGGTAGTCATAATCCAGTCTAAGTCATGTCCTAGTAAAGTAGTGGCAACTTTACTAGAGGCTTTTATGGAATTTTGGAAGCAACACGAAAAACCACGTTTCACTACATTATATCACTTGCCAACACTTATACTCGTAATTCAGCACTTAATGCGTAAAATGCCACTAATTTTAAACATTAACACTAGAAAAAGCATAAGTTTTGTGAAATAATACAATGCAACGACGTGAACTTTTTCACGTTCCCGCCAAAACTCAAAAGGTATTTAGGAATTACTTAGCAACCTCTTAGCGCTAAATCGCGTTTATAGGTAAGAATTTTGTTAATCTGTTGCTTAGCAATTTACTAAAAGATAAGAGGAGTTTATGAGTAAGGCTGATTATGTATAATTATAGGTAACATTTGATAATACCTGATTTACAGCTAATATATTATATAGTTTTTTTTTTCTTATATTTTGGCTCCACACATAGTGTATTTAGCCAGTGTCAAGTATTGCAATTAATCATCGAGTTGAATATTTCACGTGTAAAGTCAAGTCTTCAAGTCTTAGTCACAGTCCAGTCTAAGTCAGGTAATCATAGTCCAGTCTAAGTCATACCCTAGTAAAGTGGTGGCGACTTTACTAGAAGCTTCTATGGAATTTTGGAAGCAACACGAAAAACGACGTTTCACTACATTATATCACTTACTCCCACACTCATGCTCGTAATTCAGCACTTAATGCGTAAAACACCACCAATTTTAACCATTAACACTGGAAAAAGCACAAGTTTAGAAAAATAATACAATGAAACGACGTGAACTTTTTCGAGTTCCCGCCAAAAAACTCTATTATATAGTTTAATTGTATTTATGCTTAAATAACACAAAGATGATATAAGAATTACAAAAATGTCAAGTGCCTATATTTACTTCGTTCTATATATGAACAATCAACGCATTAGTGGAACACCTTAATGTTACAGATGTCCATGCGCGTCCTATCAGGCTGAACCTATTTTTAGAGAAAATTAATAGTTTAACCTAAAAATATAAATAATAACTCGACATTTTGATCTTCTTTTTGGATTTCTTGTGAATCGAGAAAGATCATTTCAATAGTAAACGCTCTTAAGGTTAAACGTTTCCCATACAAACTTTGCTTGACTTAGATTCAGTTCCTGGTGTGATTTAAAAGTCGCCATAACTTAACATAGCCCTTATTTAGGCTTGTGTAGCCGCAAAATCAATAACATTATTGTATAATAGCTAGGAAGTATATTATTTTAGCCTAGTAAATTCGACAAATTTTACATTTGTAGTGGTGCATTGTGCGTGCGACGTTGTCAGTTTGTGCATGGTGTAAGCAAGTACACATTACTTTGCGAGAGCAGAGCGGCGCTATGTCGCAGCGCGCGACGTTGCCGATCCGTGTCCGTGTAACACAAAATCGTAATAACAAAATAATTCAAACTGTGAGGTATTCAACTCAGTGCTGCCAGAACTTTCCAAGTGTACATTTTGAGTTACTTATGATAATTATACCGTTACACCCCCGCTATTTATCTGATTGTATACTATTGGAAATTTTCATAGAGATTACGTATAATTTCTATTGTAGACGCGTTTCCTTTGAAAATGTCATTCATATCAGCAAAGAAAAGTGTTTTGCAAGCTGTATCACTTTTATCAGGAAAGGCAAATACAAGATCCAAGAAACTTTTTGACCGCTGTGCACTGGCAACACAAATTCAGAGTCTGTTTTCCGTTTATAAAAAGGTACTCTGTGGAGTCTGTCGTCTGTTTTAGGTTAGGTATACTGTTTGTATTTCGTAAGTTTGCTGAACAGAAAAATGAATACACCTAACTTATCACAATCGAGTATAAAACTCACGGATAGTCTGGGCCTAAAAGTAACCGAAAACGGGTTCATGCTCAGCTCAAGCGTTTCCATGGCGAAGATGTTTCGTAAGTGTTGAACATAAACACATAAATAGAACTATTTTTTTTAGTACAAAGACTATCCTAGATTCCGAGTGCTTCGTCCCTACTTACTTATTTCTTTTTTTACAGACGGGCAGATGCATTGCAAAAAATCTAAGCCTACCATAGGTACCTAGTTAGAGGTTAGAAATTCAGTAGTGTTTCAGGTTGCCAAGGAAAAAAACGTTTTTTCGTTTTTTAAGACTGAAAATGAATGAAAATCACAATTATTATTACCAGGTATGTGGATGTGGATATTTGGATATGCAGTGTGAATACAAGTGGATAATATTACGTTAGTACAGAAAATGTAATCAATATAGCTTTGAGAATCAGCAAGTTGAAGAGGCAGTGGGCAGGCCACATCGTTTGTAGAACTGACAACCGATGAGGAAGAAAGGTTCTTGAGTGGCAACCATGAACCGGAAGACGCAGCTTAGGTCGGCCCCACAAGGTGGACCGACGAAGTGGTCAGAATCGCGGGGAGCCGATAGATGCAGGAGGCAAGCGGCTGCTCAAAGTGGCGCTCTTTGGGGGAGGCCTATGTTCATCAGTGGACGTCTTCAGGCTGATGATGATGATGAAAGGAAATGTTGATGGTGTTGGCAAAAAAGTGCAGTACCTCTATATAATAAATAATAATAAGTAAAAACATGTCATAATGTAATATAATGTTTTGTCAATTGTTATATACCTACTCAAGACATTATGCGGCTATAGAAATGAGAAGTGGTAATACGAAAGAAATATGTACTCGGAAAACATAAACCTCCTTGCGTAGCTGGGTAAAAATAAAGACTTGGTGGCGAAACATTTTCTATGTTCTAGCTTATGGTAATACATAAAATCTTATGTGTTTGAAATAAATATTCATATTCTTTGGATTACAGGTACAAGGCCAGGCTAAGGGTGACAAAAATGCAGAAATATTACTTTGTGTGCTTCATTTCACCAGTGCAACCAATCACTGTGTTAGAAATACCAAGAGACGAAGATTTTATTGAGAAGATGGTCCAGAAATCATCATTTTATAAAAAGTGCGTGCTGCCAAAAATCTTACTGAGAAGAGTAAAAAATAAAATAGATTTATAATAACTGAAAATAAATCTTTTTGAATGTAATCTGGACTTTTATTTTACTTTTCAATCTAGTGCAGTACTTTGCGTACACTAAGCTAAATTTTTACCTAATAATAGCAATTATTGATATTATTACTCAGCGCAATAGATAGCCAATATATAATGTTTAAAAGTTATAGCAAAATAAAACTACGAGTATTGAGATTCGAACTCGAGTTACACGATTGCAAATCTACCAATGTTACAACTGCGCCATTTAGAAGCTTGACAATGTGGCCAATTTCACAATACACTAACTTCAGTTTTACTTTCTGCTTATGTGTGCGTTATTCGATTACATTATACAGGAATTGGATTTTGATTGACTTACACACAAAAGTGTAGGTATTACTAGGTTCAACTATGTCTAATATATGCTAAGAACACAATCAAAAACCCGCAAAATAACTTAAAATGAGTTTATTTCTTGTTATTTATCGTAAAATATATAAAAACATGTTTTCGGGGAAACAGCGCCATCGCGCGGATTTTGGTGCTTAGCAACACCTGACATTTAACCTTAAACAATATTAATTTGTTAGACAAGGCTGCAAAGTTGGTTTTTAGCGCGAGTACCTACTTGAATTGAAACCTGAGCAAGCGAAGGATTCTAGGATTGAACCACGAGCGTAGGGAGTGGTCCAAATGAAGAATCCTGAGCGTAGCGAATGTTTCAAAGGTACGAGACGCAAAAACTTTGCTTCCGAGTGCAACACATAACTTTTCACCTCACTACAGCGAGAAAAATGCAAGAAAAACAGCTAAAAGGCTAAGAAAAGATTAGTTTTAGCTTATTAATTTAGCTATGGGTGGCGGTAACGCTTAACATCAGGTAAACGACTAGCTAGCTCGTCACGTGATTCATGGAAAATTAAAGAAAAAGTGTTTTCAACCATTTTCCATGCAGTCGCCGTGCTGGATAGCGTATTGGTTATATACTCTTTGGTTGGTGCTGGACAGTGCGATTATTTTAAAAATGAGGTTGGTGAACGAGAAAAAGATGGTATCTTTTAGGAGGTAGTCTGTGGTATTAATGAGTTTTCAGTGGACTGGCAATATCAAGAAGGTTAAATTCAGGCAGATCTGTGATTAAATCCTCAATTCTTGACGAGAACATTATTGAATAGAAACGTTCGAATTTTAAAAACACTTTCCACGCTAGCGATTAAAATGCGTTTTTGCGCCCAGATTTTGAATGACAAAGAGAATCTTTCCGAGCTAGTGAGGTGAAAAAAGTATATTCCTTAATTGGTGTACAACAAAATTGATGAAAATATAGATGAATATAGAACGTACTCCTTTTTAAAGTCTGTTAAAAAGATACGTGTATGCTTGTTTGATGCTTATAGCATATAAAAGTAAAACACAATAATATTTATAATGGAAAACAGCTGTGATACAGACGCCAGACAGCCTCATGAGTATATAGCAATTATTGTAACGCTCAGCATACAGTAATTTGCAAACTATAGATAGTAGTTCGAATGCTTTAAAAATAATCTAAAACGAAAAGGTTGGAGAAAACCAGACGTAATATAAAAGAATTACTTCGAATAACATTATTATTTATTGAAATAGAAGTATAACGCGTATAATTTGGGCATTGTAGCTAGTGAAATTACTGGGCAACTTAAGAACTCTAGAAAACTTTTTAGACTACGTGATGTCTCAGGGTGACGTGCGCAGTGCGCGGTGTCACGCGAAATTTAAATTTTATGTTCCGAGTGCCACTGCAATCTATTGTGGGCGGCCGTGTCGCTTAACACCAGGTAAACGACTGGCTCGTCACGTCATTCGTTTACAATAAAAAAAAACTATAAAGCTTCTTCTAGTCTGCTCTTTAGTCGAAGAGCTAAGAATACATCTAAAGACAGGTAGATAGGTTTTTAATAAAATATGTATCACCTTTTATGATGAAGCCTGGCAACGCAATAAATCTTTGATCTACTGTATTTTATCTGAACAATCCCATACAATCATGTTCGAGTCCATAAAACTTTTTTTTCATTTCAAATTAGAATGTCTTGTAAAATTTATGCGTCCTGTTGATGAACTAATAAATTTTCTACTGGAGCAATATTATATGCAGATTTTGTGTTCATATGTTTTACATGCATATATTATATAGAGAAACAGGATATAATAATGATTTACAAACAAGAATACATTTACGGCTTGTTTCGCATTACAATAAATTAAAGTAAAGTGTATGAGCTTGGAGTCAAATGGTCTAGATTTATAGTTTTGATAAGTGCTCTAGATAAATTGTGGCCTAGCGTAGCATTTTATGTTCTCTTTGATTTGTGAAAGCTATTATTAAGTTGCAAGAAAGTTGCCTAAAAAATCTCAAATTTTTGACAATCGGTTGTCAAGAACCATAAACTCTTATGTTTATGGCTATGATAGGTTTGTTTATGACTTATATTTTTTTTAGTTAAATGGCCTGAGGTCTTTTGTGAAGCTGGCTATCTATAAAACCTGTGATGTGAATTACCGTTTAGTGGTCAAGTCGAGTTACTTAGTAACAATGTCTCCATCATCAAAATGACAGATGACTGTATAAATTTTGTTAATATTATTATTATAGTAATTACAATTATATTTTCTTTAGTCCTGTGAATATAATATATATATGTATATGTTCCTCAGTAATTACTACTGAAGTTACAATTACTTAAAAAGTGATTTTGAAGACAAAAATATAAAAGTCATTTCATCACAAAGTCCCATTGATGGCATTATTTTTATTTATCGAACATTAATTTTCATTTATTTGTGTATCAGGTTCGTGAATCAGTTATTAATTAATGATGTCACTAAATGTGTGGTACATAGAGGGTCCCTGTTTAAAGTTTTTATCCTTCCTTTGCTTACAAAATGACATCTAAATTAAGACCTGGCCATAGATAAGAAAAATAAATCGAGGCCTAGTATAATAATTTAACTATCTATGTTCGACAGAAAACGTTAGAATGCGGACGTTCGAATCTATCTAGATTGATAAAAGGCCAATAAATATAACGTTGAAGCTAATTAATTTCCATGTCAGCAGAGCATAGAGAATAATTAATATATTTCAGTTTGGCATGAGCATATGACGCGCTTAATCACTGTGTCATACAAACACAGATATATCTATGCATACAAATTATGAGAAAAATAAGGCTGAACCGAATCAAGTGGTCAAAGATTTAAATCAATACACAAAATTATCTCGGTCACTCATTTCTAAGCTAAGAAAAGATTAGGTAAGTGTTATATTTATGAAGAAAATAGCTTCATCCACAGCCATCCGGCCAGCATGATAGATGGCCTGTAGTACACAGTCTCTCTGCAGGAGAAGACCCATGTCCCGATTGGCAGATGACTTATTGCAATAACCTTAAAACAGTTGGTATAAAATATCTGTTATTTCTAGTAAATTCGATGTTGTTGTAATTGTTGAAAGCGTTATTTTTGAGCGACAATATAAAATAGAACCATGTTAAAAAAATCTAATGGAGTTTTAAGTCAAAACTAGGTAGCTACTTAAATATTTTCCTACGTACTATATATCTATTATGTGCTATTAAGTACAACAATATCAAAGAAAGATTTAAAACGTTACTAATACCTACTTCTATTTAAAAAAAAAATTGTTACCAATCTGTTATGTATCGTCACTCATTTTCAGACATTTTTATAACATAAAAATAAAATATTTTTGCCTCATTCTTTCACTGGAATTCATAGAAATCATTGAACTCTAGCGTCTAGGTGCTAAAGCTTAAAAAATATCCGCTTTTAGCACCTACTAGGTACGTATATAACTCAAAATGACAGGTTGGCAAGTGCACACTGGGTAATAAAAACTAGACATAATGATACATTAGGCTTTGCCGTAGGTTTGTTAGTCGCATTCATCTTATAAAAAGTTGACATTTGATCCTTTGCGGGATTTATCTCAATACTCACGAGTCGCGGTGTGCTCATTGCAATTTGATCGTTTCAAACAAATCCAAAAAGGAATTATAATGCTAAGTTATTAAATCTATGTACTTATAGATAAAAATTCAATGCAATGTTTGTTAGTAGGCGCATATCTTAAGACTGATCCAACTTTGCCTTTTTTAATGTTCATTTTAGTTCGAACTTAATTTTTATAGAGAGAATAAATGGGAAAAATTCCCGGAAAATTAATAAATTCGGGAAATTGCTAAAAACTTTTTCTGCTCAACACCCGACTCACCCTTGTCCAATCACGTGCCAGTGAGTGTTGCCAACCAGAGAAACCAAATCAACCAACCTAATTTCGAAAAATAGGAAAAAATTTATAAGTTCACGACAGCATAATCCAAAACATAACCTTGAGATCTAATTACAGTTATAGCGATAGGGGTCGACATTCTGGAGGACACAAAAACTAATGGATCACGTATTGAAGCAGATCTGAAAGGTGATACAACAGGTACGCTATTTGATCGAGGATGATATGAAAAATTACCGGTTGTCTACAGTAATGGGTGAGCATGAAAGCGAGCGTGGCTGAGCTGCCGGGGGGAGCTCGTGCAACTAATACGAGCTATTCGAGCAATCCCGGTGGGCCCTGCACCAATTACTTTTAGGGTTAGTGCGAATTTTTCAGTCGTTATTACAACGGCGAAGGAAGTAGCGATGGTGGCCGAGTGGTAGCATGTGCGCTTTGCAATCTTACGGCACCGGGTTCGATCCTCGGTCCTGCACCAATGACTTATATCTAGTAAGTTATGTGCAGTTTTCGATGCCATCGCTCCGTGCCTCGGAGACCACGTTAAGCCGTCGGTCCCGGTTGTCATAAGAACATCTATGGGAATCGTTAAAAGTATTCGGACGCCTGATAGAATCTGACGCCTGGTCTAACCATCCCTGTTAATGGTTCCTTATGGGTTGCGAGGTCAGATGGCAGTCGCTCGTGTAATTCTGGTAGATCGCCGCTACAGGTTAGATTGGGAGCCAATAACCTCATTAAAAAATGGGAAAAGGCGAAAAGGATGAGGATGATGATGAGGATTACAATGGTGAAGGAAAAGATCGTGAGGAAACCGGCATGTTCACGAATCAAATATTCCAGAACATGTTTCATCTACCAATCTAACACTTGGCCAGCGTGGTGGCTCAGAAGTGGATGGGGGTGATGACGACGAAACAAGCTATGAGAACATTCGTTTGGAGAAAGCACTAAAATAAAAATATGTGTTTTCTTTGGTAGATTCCAAAATGAACTCAACGCAATCCGCTTTAAACCGATTGAAGAAAGCTTTGTAGCTACACACACTGTACTGCTAACAGAGCAGCTGTAGCTTGTACACTAGTGCGGTAACAACTTGGCTGTGCGACAGCTTGCATAAAGTATATTACCATGGGCGCTACCGTGCTTCGGAGCGTAATTGAGGTATAATATGCGTGTACCTCAATGCATCGGAACGTTCAGACTTCAGCCAGTCCCGGTTGTTGTAAATGCACTACAGTCGTCCGAAGCTTTCAGACCATCATAATATGAAATTCTATCACCATAAGCTTAAATTAAATATACCTACAATGTGACTGTGTATCTATTTTTTTTATGTATCATCTATCTAGATATCAAACCTCAAAAGTGTCCCCGCGCCAAAGCTTACTTATATACAGATATATACTTCTTAGGTACTGCTCTTGTTGCTGTAGGCACCTACTTATATCTTGCTGGTCACAGATTTTCTATTTTCCTACATTTTTTAACGAGCCCCTATATGTTAATAGGGTGAAGTCTGCGTACGATCCATATCCAAACACCTTTGACAAATTCAACCTACTATGATATTTTTCTGTGTATGCACAGAAACCTCAAACTTTAAGAATAGTTTAGGACTATTATTATGAGTTTAGTACTTTTGAATACACTAATAAAAAATATTTTTACCGAAGCTGGTGTCCAGTCGGAACCCATGATAATAATATCACGTACTCGAATACCTATTAGAGTACTTATTGCTATTGTTTATTTTGTGTCTAGACCATGTACCTACTATTAAGTATTCTGTGCCAAGACTATTGGATAATTTTGTAATTACACACCGGTGACTTTTGCAGCTAGTTCTATTTTAAACTTTAAACAAAAAATGTATAGGTAGTGTGATATTCATTTTTTTTATGTATGAACCTTGTAATTGCTGTAGTCATTTTTACTACTACCACAAGATTAGGTACAGTTGATGTTAAATAAATAAAGAGATGTATTACTATAATGAATCTAATTAGTTTATTTCGTTATGCCAATTTTCATACAATTTTCACAATTATTATTTGAGACAAGTCTTTTAAATACAATAAATAAATAACTTAAATAAATAAATGCGTTTTATGCACGGCAAATACATCAAGACAAGTATTCGGGTTTACCGACTGTCGTCGTGATGTGATTGCTTTGTTTGCAACACTTGAGCTCAGATGCTTTGCGCAGCGGAGTGAGCGGAGCCCGGCCCGTGGGAGCTGACTGCTGAGTTAGCCACCCGGTACCCGTTGCCATGGTTCTCCGCGGACGATATGGCGTTGCCAAGGCCATTGGCGTGCGCGTTGGCACCAGTGTTGCCGCCCCATCCTGCAGATCGCAGCCCGTAGCCGCCATTCACAGTGTTGGCAGAGGACTGAGCGGAGCCGGCGTATTCGTGAGAGTTGGCATTGGCCTTGGCGATCCCGTATCCGTTTGAGCCAAGGTTAGCATTAGAGTTGGCAGAGCTAAGGCCGTTGGAGTTGGCGTTAGACTGCACAGCACCGGCACCAAAGTGCTCACCGGTCCTGAGGTAAGCGTAGCCTTGGTCATTGACGGCAGCATTGGCGTTTGCGTCACCACCGTAGGTTTTGACAGCGGATCTTGCACCGTAGTTATTGGCCGTAGACTGGGCGGCACCATTACCATGACTTTGGGCAGCGGTATTTAGACTAGGCACGTTGGAGTAGCGGAGGCTGTTAGCGGCGGATTGAGCGTAACCGGCGGGGTTATCGTATGCGGTACCGAAACGCCAGCTGATACTCTTACGGGTGGGGCCAGTCTTGGCGAAGGAGGAGGCGGATCCCTGTCCAAGAACATTGGCGGTCGAGCTAGCAGAGTTGGGCGCAGGGTTGTACACGGTGTTGTAGCCATAGTTCTTGGCAGCAATGACGGCGGGTTCATAGTCGATGGGAGCGATACCGTTAGTTTGTGCTAGCGACGACGCTGATCCGTGGCCGTCGGCGCGGGCTGAGGTCTGGGCAATGGGACCCTGCTGGATCACGTACGGATGAATTTCAGCCGGGGCATCATACTGCTGGTAAGCGATGACAGTCGCGGGCACGGAGTAGTAGGCAGGCTGGGCTTTAGCGATGCCAAAGGCGCCGTCTGTGTTGGGAGAGTCGTAGTGGCCAGCTTTAGCATAAGCTTGTCCAGCTGGGCCGTTATGGTCGAGCGCGTCGCGAGCGATGTTGTTCTTGCTATACGCTTTTGCATTGTAGCCTTCGATAATTGCAGACGCCTCGTTCGGGCCGTTGTTACTAATGCTAGACGCTTCTGCGATGCTGTTAGACCGCTGGTTGCGGTATATGACATCTGGAAGACAAATTGTCATATTTAAACTTTGTCAAGTACCTATTGCTTTTGAATAAAACTAGGAGTGTGTACCTATTAAAGTGCTTTAAAATACTTAAACAGATTATTAATATTTTTTGGAATAGCTATACTCGTAATGAACGAGTATAGTAACAAAAATATGTTATATGAAATACCATAGGTAACTTCTCAGTACCTACTTATAATATATCATAAAAATATTATTTCTCTAAAAAAATGTAAAACCACAAAAATCTCTATAACTATTTTTCGAACTTACTACTGAAAATTTAAAAATAATTTAAGTCCGAAAAAAATCTAATAATAAAACATTTAATGCTCACCAGCATTGAGGGGGCTTGAATGGCAGACGGCGAACAACGCCACGGCTACTAGGAATCTCGACGCCATGTCTGCTAGTTTATCCTAGGAGAGGAGACGGATGACTGGATGCAGTGAGAGCATTTCTCCTAGCTTTTATACAACGTCCGCAGTCCCCCCAAGCACCGCACGACTGACCCATAAGCAGTGAACTTCATCCACTGTGATGGACACTCATAAATTAACCTGATAGGTTACGGTAGATTAATGTACCCGCGAATATTGGCGAATAGCTTTTTTTCTGACGTTTAGTAGATACAGTAGGTAGGATCACTAGCCAATCGTTTTATGACGGTAAAGTGCAGTGACCTTAGCTGTGCAGTGCTCGCAAAAAATCGCATAATTTGTTTAATGTGGCCATTTACATTTATTGGTCAATATAATGATCAGATTATCTGATAAGATCTTTATAGATTTGTATAGTAAATAGTACTAACGTTGTGTAGATTGGTAGACAATTTTCTGATTGTTTTATCATTTGCTTTGATTATAAATCTATAATATTAACGAAGGTTATTAAAAAGTTATTAAAAAAAAGAAAGGTACATCGCTAAGGGTGAGTTTCTTCAGGTTAAGGTAACCAGTGGTTAAAAACTTTAACAAATATTGCCCATTAGTTAGAATTTAAGTAGGATTATAAGTGGAACAATGCCTGTACACTACATTGTAGTGTACAGGCATTGTTCCACTTATTAGAGTTAGTTGGTAGTTGGTCAAATCAAAGTACTGAGCTTATTATTTTTCTAGCATAATATTGTCTTGCTGATTTATCACTCACATAAATCCTTAATTGGTTCATTTTTATAAGCCATCGACCCTTCATACCGGATATCATGAACTAGTAAATGACTCTCCATCAGAACCAACCAGTTTCAAAAAAACCAATTTCGCGGTAATTTTGTCGATGCTAATAAATTAGATCATTTTGGAGCAAAATGATCGAACCATTGGGTGTGGCATGCAGGGGCTCATTGACTCATAACGATTTCCAGGAGTGAAAATAACGTGGAAACTCAAGCTGTCAGTCTCGAAATCAGGAAAAAGATACCCAGGGTACAAATAACCACCATGCTCCTTAGGCTGGCGGGGATGCGTAAATGCAGTTTTCCCACGTAAAAAAAAAGATATACCAAATACCTACTCTGGAGGCGTAAGCCCAACATTATATATTTGTTTGCATGCGACGACATGAAATTAACCAGAGCAACTTACACAGTCACCAACAATAACTATACCTAGAGATCCTATAAAAAAAAGGAAACTTAATATGAGCGGGCCTTAATCTTAATCGTCTATACTTAG
This sequence comes from Ennomos quercinarius, assembly GCA_910589525.2. Taxonomy (NCBI): domain Eukaryota; kingdom Metazoa; phylum Arthropoda; class Insecta; order Lepidoptera; family Geometridae; genus Ennomos; species Ennomos quercinarius. The sequence goes on from OU342488.1 coordinate 3,191,554, forward strand.
AAGTTTTGTAGGGCATTGAAATTAATTCCTCTCATTTTTAGGGTATCTTAAAAGCGCATTATCTTATTGACTAAATAATTATCAGTCTCTCTTAACAGCTATATTTAAGTTTTTTTAACGGGCAATGTGTTCTTTAAACTAACTACTACAATAATAAAAACGAATAAACTAAGTACACTATCTACTACAAAGAACATTTGAAATGTATATTAGCCGCGATGACCTTTAGACAGTCCAAATGCTCCAGCCCACTACCGATAGGTAGCGTACCCAACTTGCTGGCAGCTGCATTACCTCGTTGAATTGTAATGTAATTTATGTACTTACATGTATGCTTATGCTTAATAATGAATTATTGAGCATAAAGTTGGAACTAAAGAAGCAATTAATAAAATTGTTGTATTTATGATGATAGGAACATGGCGATGATTAACTGGAAATCACATTACGAAGGCTAGACACAATGACTGGAAACAGTAGCTACCTATATGGCTTATTCCAATTTTTATGAAAGATTTCGTGATGGAATCTCTGGACAACACTTTATTGTTCTTAGGAGATTACCTACAGGATATGATAGTTGAATAAACTATTAGCTTTGAAGATATCCTACCTATACTGGGTGTAATTGAATTATTAGCATAAATTGAGTGCATGATAGGTCCATCATTTATTGATGATTACTAAAGACTTAAGAGTGTAAATAGAACTATTTTTTTATTGAAAATTATCAAGATTGCCGCGGCGCCTAACGTAGTTGCCACGAATGATTTTGATACCTTTAAAAGTTTTTTAGGTTTTATGTAATAATTAAAAACAGTACTTAATTATTTTAATTTGATTTTGTACTGTAGCAGTTGATTAAGTAAGTTATCCTATTTTTGGAGTTGTTATCAATACTAAATCGTTGCGTTAGATTTCAAATATGTTGGTCTTCTCGTGACCGGTGTCAGGAGTAGGTACCTAGTTTCAAAGGATGCTTATTAATTCAATTACACCCAGTATATAATTAAGTTATTGTATGGTATAAATGTGCTGCTTATACATAATCACATTTATACCATACAATAACTTAATTATATACTGGGTGTAATTGAATTAATAAGCATCCTTTGAAACTAGGTACCTACTCCTGACACCGGTCACGAGAAGACCAACATATTTGAAATCTAACGCAACGATTTAGTATTGATAACAACTCCAAAAATAGGATAACTTACTTAATCAACTGCTACAGTACAAAATCAAATTAAAATAATTAAGTACTGTTTTTAATTATTACATAAAACCTAAAAAACTTTTAAAGGTATCAAAATCATTCGTGGCAACTACGTTAGGCGCCGCGGCAATCTTGATAATTTTCAATAAAAAAATAGTTCTATTTACACTCTTAAGTCTTTAGTAATCATCAATAAATGATGGACCTATCATGCACTCAATTTATGCTAATAATTCAATTACACCCAGTATAGGTAGGATATCTTCAAAGCTAATAGTTTATTCAACTATCATATCCTGTAGGTAATCTCCTAAGAACAATAAAGTGTTGTCCAGAGATTCCATCACGAAATCTTTCATAAAAATTGGAATAAGCCATATAGGTAGCTACTGTTTCCAGTCATTGTGTCTAGCCTTCGTAATGTGATTTCCAGTTAATCATCGCCATGTTCCTATCATCATAAATACAACAATTTTATTAATTGCTTCTTTAGTTCCAACTTTATGCTCAATAATTCATTATTTTGCATACGAAAAAGCCAAAATCAATTAACGAAGTTGTGTTTTCGTAGATTTCCGAATCTAATTAATATAACTTGCTTAGACTAGTCTGCTTGAGTTATTAAGATACTTGTCATGCTGGTGTCACTTTCTCATAGATAAAATCAACTCGAATTTCTTGAAATTCGTACCTATCTCTATGCAGAAATTGATTAAGTTTCTGGTATAATTTGGTTATTTATTTTTTTAAATTACCTCTGCCAATAATTTTTGTGGATATCGCGTGGGGTAACGAAGATGATTTTTGTGTTTTCATCGTGGTAATAAAATTGAAAAGTGAGCTCATTACGGAGAACGGTTTATTCTGGATGCGATGTTAATGGTCGCGCCTATTAAGTCCCACAGCTGGGTACTGGACCCCTTTGGCTGAAAATGAGTAGCAAACAAAAAAAAAATCATGAATATAAAACTGTTATATGCATAAAAGGAAATCCAAATGGCATCGTCTAATATAGAACCCAAATATTTACAGTGGTATTAACGATATCACAGAATAAAAAGTTTAGGCCTATAAAGGGTCGTTCCTAGACCTCCCTGTGACCAGCGCAGTTCAAAAATACTGAAACCAAGGAGTTGCCTGATTTGATTTGCCTACATGCAGAAAGGCGAATTGCTTCCGGAAGGTTCTACCAATCTATCTGATAAACTTTAAACCGAAAAATATTAAATATCAAAAAAATTAAAACAAGAATAAAAAAAGTTTGTAACAAGCTGCTCTCGCCAGAATTAATTATAGTGTACTTTCGTTTGGTCTTGGATCAATCTCTGTCCGTTGTCATAAAACATGACTTACCTACTACGAGTTGTATATTGACTTTCCCTGTCACCACACTCAAGACTAAAAATAGATTGCCCGACTGCACCTGACAACACCTAGGTATATTGATGTTTATTTGCATCCGGTAGACGTCCACTGCTGAACATAGGCCTCCCCCATTAAAACGCCACTTTGGACGCTTACATAGGGGGATTTGCCATACTCACCACGCTTCTCATTTTTGGCTATGATTACCTGTTATTACCTACCTATTGTTTTTTTAAATCGTCATTTAGTTAACAATCACTTATCCTGCCCATACCATAATCTCCTTACTACCATGGAACAAGGAGGAGAGGAATGCCAATACACTGAGAAAACAGCGTAGATCAAAAATATACCTAAAACTAGATGGCGTTGCAAAATGAGCGGGTTATAAATTGAGCGCCTAGCCCGCCGTAGCTACCCGTATAGCCCGCTCATTTTGCAGTGCCATCCAGGTTTTTGGCATATTTCTGATCTGCGCTCAACTTATAACTCGCTCATTTTGCAACGCCATCTAGTTTTAGGCATATTTTTGATCTAAGCTGTTTTTTTGGTGTATTGGAATTCCTCTCCTCCTTGTTCCATTTTACTACTTAATATTATAAGTAAAAAATTGTTCGTTTGTTTATTTAGTTGTCTGTTTTTTATGCCAAAACGGCTGAATCGATTCTGATAAAATTTTGTACACAGATTGCTTCCATTATAATAAGTAAATAAATTTGTGTGGACATTTCACACAGCGCCATCTAGCCCCAAACTAAGCATAGCTTGTACTATGGGAACCAGATAACGGATAGAAAGCTTAAATACTTTTTGTTTGTACATACATGGAATACAATATAACACCCAGACACAGAATAAACTCCTACTATGTTCATCACATAAATGTTTGTCCTGGATGGGAATCGAACCCACAACCTATAGTTCAGAAGGCAATGCTACTACCAACTGAGCTAACAGGCCAGTCAGTTACAGTATTATCGTGAAACATTAATACTAGAATGTTAACTTATTATCCTGGAACCTAGGAAATCTGCAGAACCACGCTTTTATTAAATAATACTTACTTAAAAGTACGTAATAAATATACAGTACTACCCAAATGCCACAGCAACCACGGTTGCGAAGATGCACCCATTTAGAATACGCCTCGCAACTGTGGTTGCGAAGAATTGTTCATAATTTTATATCGGCAATAATTTAAATATGGTGCTTTTTTCTGCTAAATTGAGGTGTACGTCGTAGTAGAAATATATTTCCTACACTTAGCAACCCCAAAATAGCCACCGCCCATGCAATTTTAAAAGAAAAAAAAAGTTTAAAGTCAGCTGACATTTTTTTTTCTTCGGCCGTAATATATGATGTTTTAAAAAAAATCGTTCTGGCTAATTTTTGTATTGTTTGTGTCGATATTTTTATGTTATTGGATGCGAATGTATATCTTTTATATAAATAAAACAAAAAAAATAGTATGTCATCGCTTTTAATTTCGTAGAAATAAATATTTCGCTGAACAACATAGATTTATTTGACTGGGACAACTTTGCACGCTCCTGGCTAATTATTTTACTATTTTATTGGGCATAAAACGCGGATGCGGATGCGTTGTTCGTTCCTGTAACCGGAAACATAGAGTTTATGCTTTAAAAACAAACACCAGAGGCACAGGAACGATTATTCCCAAAGTGCCGAACGGGGCGGCCCAGTTCCCGCCAAAAAAATCTGGTGCCACAGATATTAAAAACGCATCGCGATTTCAGATTACTACAAATGCTACCTATTTGAATGAAAAGTAAGCGATTAATCTTTATTTATTTAGCTTAATAATACATTAGAAGAAATCGTAAATTTTAAGAATCTTAAATTAATTCATGCATTCATAAAGTTATAGACTGCCTTTTTTTTGCCATTACTTTTAAAGCTCAGTATATATTATAATGGATGTATAGACACAGTCAAAGATCGCAGTATATTTCGTGCAGTCGTGACAATAATTAATTGTAGTCTCTCCTCACTACTCTTCTATAGGTAGTAGGATGGCGAATCGAGTTCGACGTCATCGAATTATTTTCGGAGATCCGTAGGTAACGTAACTTTTATGAATATATATATTTCTTGTTGTAACTAAATAGACCCGCATTTGACCGCAATCTCACCTGATGGAAAGTGACGACGCGGTCTACGATGGTACATGCTAGCCTAGATGAAAATTATATTGATATATAAAAATATATATATATATATATATATATTGATATACACAGGGCCGTCGCCGGAATTCACTTCGGGGGGGTTTCAGTTTGATTATACTATATACAACGCTCCGAAAAAACTGCTTCTTATACATGCTGTACCACTGTTCACTGAGTACAAACGCGGTTGTTACAAAACAAATACACTAGAAATATCAAAAGCGCGAGAGGAGCGAGCGCGAAAATTTGCACCCTTGCCGTATTGTATTTCAAAATACACGTATGGCAATTCAAACTTGAATAACATATCAGTCATTACAAACGCGCTTGTTATAAAATAAAATACAGGAGAAATATCAAAAGCGCGAGCGCAGCGAGCGCGAAAATTTTTGTTTGCCGTATTGTATTTCAAAAAATATGTATGGCAATTCAAACTTTCTTGCTCTACCCTTGGACCAGCGCTGATTTCCGGGGGGGGGGGGGGGGGTTTGAACCCCAAACCCCCCCCCCCCCCCGCCCTGCCTACGGCCATGAACACTATAGCCAATGATAATCATTCTAATATACTATCTGAGTTTGAATTGGTATATTATCCCGAAAGGGGGTAAATCTACTCCCCAAGGTAGCCAATGTTTCTTCTACGACTTTTCTAAATTAATAGTTTTTCATTTAAGAAATGCCATGTAAAGTTTACGTTCGAAGATAGCCCTAGCGCAGCTGGGTGGTTGAACTTCGTCCTTGACCAAATACTCTCAAATGAGTTTAGTGAGTGAATCATGGTCCCAGTCTCCCCCCTTTCGGGATAACATACCAATTCAAACTGGTATGAATTTGGTAGAGAAAATAAAGTGTACAAGTCATCACGACATAAAAGGAGGTACTTAAATAGTCTAACTTAAGGTGGATTCGACCAAACGAGAGTAAGGGTTATACTTAGAATAAATCGCCAGTTATCCGAGAGTAAACCAATTTCACATTTTACCATCTACACTCAAGCCTATTCGAGAATAACAACTTATATTACCGTTTTTGGTGGAATAATAAACTATTCCGAGAATATTTTAATGGCGGCAGCGCGCCATATAATTCCAACATACTTTCCTGCACTATAATACGACAAAATTGAGTTGCTATGACATAAACTTGAATACCTTGGCGTTGTAGAACAATAATTGTTACCTGGGTAATAGTTTCGTTCATCGTTCACTCCGCTATTCGCGTATAAGTATTCTATACTTTGTATTGCATGGTAAAACGACTAATGAGTTATTCTAGTTTAAGATCGTGGAATAGATTTATTCTGGTATAGTTACTCGCGCATAACTCTAAGTTTGGTAAAATCCACCCTTAGTAGACCAAGCTATACCTTGGAGCTGTACAATATTGTTGTATGTATCTATTTATGTAGGTGCATATTATATAGTATACTAACTATATAATAAATAGATACATATAACAATATTGTCCTTAATACTGAATTTATTAAGTACGTTGCTTTTGTACAATAAGTTATAGTAAATAACGGACGGCCACATCACAAAAACAGACTCTAAATTACTATACCAATATCATAAATGACGCGTGTAATTCACACATTCACCATTTGTTGGGCTTGTGTTGTACATTAGTACCTACACGTATGTTCTATCTTTATAATCTTGAATGAAGATATATTTGATTCAACCACGGAACCCTTCATAATCAGCAACTAAATCACGCTTAACCAAGTTTTGATTTATTTGACGAACTACTTTGATAGCTTGGTCAGATTTATGACTAATTGGTATTCGCTTTTAATTGATGGTCACGAGAGCAGTAACAAAGTTTATAGTTTATAATTCATAATGATGGGTATCCTTCTTAACTTAATCATTGAATCGTAATTTATTTTCTTTTTTAATTACTTTTAAAATAATCTGTAAAAGCTAAATCTCATTGCTTAAAAATATTTTATCATCAACAGCCTGAAGACGTCCACTGCTGAATACTTGCCTGTCTGTCTCTGCTTTCTGCACAGAGCGCCACTTTGTGCGGCTGCTCGCCCCTGCATCCATCGGTTCCCCCCGATTTTCACCAGATCGTCGGTACACCTAGTGGAGGGCCGGCCTACGTTGCGTCTTCCCGTTCGCTGTTGCCACTCGAGAACCTTTCTTCCCGGTTGTCAGTTCTACGAGCGATGTGGCCTGCCCACTGCCATTTCAACTAATACTAAGAACTATGTCGGTCAATTAAAAAAAATATTTAAATTGAATTAAAAAATAGTTTTAAAAGAAATCCCACTAAGATAATTTTAACATATGCCTCCCATGTACATAGAGCGCCTCTTTGAACGGCTTCTTGTCTATTACATAGGCTATTTTGACTTTTTGGGTCCAACTTTATTTAATTGTTATTATAGTCTGTGTAGTCTTTTTATCTTATGATCTTTTTGTTAGTTTTAAGGTCAACAGTTAGACGGAGTAGGCGTGTCAGATGGTCAGGAATAAATCGCACTACACCGCGATTTCTGATAGATCAAGATATCAAAAGAATTATTAAATAACGGTTTGTTCCCAATATTGACGTAAATCAAGGCTGGTCGTTCTATCCTCAACGGTTTATTGTATGTGTTTATTAGCAGGTATCTTATATTAATCTGTATTGCCATATTATTAGGGACTAGTTGACCCGCCCCGGCTTCGCACGGGTTAATTAGTTTCACGCCTTAACCCTGTTTATGGGTAAGAGGGAAGCGAAAGGGGAAAAGAATGAATGGATGGGCCGGTAAAGGAAGGTAGGCTTCGCCTGCCTTCTTTCTGTTGCCGTCCCATCCGTTCATCCATTTATCTTTTTCCCTTTTCTTTCCATCTTCCCTTCGACAGGATGAGTATAAATATTTTATTTTAATGTAAGAACCTTCTACGGAGTATTAGAAAACATTAAAAAAAGATGAATAAATTTGGTAAAGCCGTTCTCAAGTTATAATAGTGTGACCAGGAGAAATAGGGGTTAATTTATATATATATATATATATAGATTCGTAATTATACTTAGCCGTTTTTCTAAAACGGAACCCTTCCTACTAGTCTGTACGGGGACAAACAGGAACAACCCATTTATATCTGTATTTTTTTAAATGATGAAATTATATCTAAATATACTTAAGTAGGTAGCTATTATATTATTGTGAGATAATATAAATTATTAGGTATGTAGATGATAGTTGTATAGGTACCTGTTCTCTGGTTTGTCTAATGATCAACAATTTTTCCCTTCCCTATTTGCACGCCAAATCTATTTCTTTTCTACACACCTTGATTGACTTGGACTGGTAGGAAATTCTGTGAACATTAACATAACATATAATGTAGTGAAACGTGGTTATTCGTGTTGCTTCCAAAATTCCATAGGAGCTACTATTCAAGTTGCCACTACTTGACTTAAACTAGACTACGACTACCTGACTTGGACTGGACTATGACTAAGACTTGACTTTATGTGCAATATTCTATAACACGATGAAAAATTACTATACTTGACACTGGCTAAATACAGTAGTGTGGAGCCAAAACATAAGAAAAAAAGAAATAGTTTACATGTGACTTTCGTTTTAGCTTTTATTACGCTATTTTGTCGGTGAAGCTATAAGGCAGCGTGGCCGAGTGGTCTAAGGCGCTGGTTTTAGGCACCAGTCCGAAAGGGCGTGGGTTCGAATCCCACCGCTGTCAAACTTTTTTGCGTTATTTTACTTGATGAAAACTATTATACCTATTTACAATTTAATTATTTTTGTTTATTCATCAGTTCGCCACTTTTTAACATTCCTTGCATAGTTTGATAAAATTAACAAATCTGATTAAAATAACGATGTTAACACAAATTCTTTTAGATATTTTAATATAATCAGGTCAAACTTCAAACGTTAAATAAATTAAATATCATATTATGGTAGTTTAGAACACTCAATTTCGAGCGCCCTCTGGTGACGTTGTGTAGACTAAAGACAAAAAATAGGTATTATGCTAATAAAATATAATATATAGGTATCTTATAATATCGATATAACTCTCAGAATTAGCAAGTTGAAATATCAATGGGCAGGCCCCATCGCTCGTAGACTGACAACCGATGGGGAAGAAAGGTTCTCGAATAGCGACCACGAACCGGAAAACGCAGCGTAGGCCGGCAACCGACGACCTGGTGAAAGCCGCGGGGAGCCGATGGATGCAGGAGGCAAGCAGCCGCTCAAAGTGGCGCTCTCTGGGGGAGGCCTATGTTCAGCAGTGGACGTCTTCAGACCGTTGATCATGATGATGATGAATATAATTACATCTGTACAAAAAACAAGCCCTGCATTGCTTTTCCCAACAATACAAAGTAATTTTTCACTAGCTGTAGCGGGCTATTTAACACAGATAACTTATTGTAATAAGGAGGTACTGCTGGATCTGGATTAGGAGGCCAAAATGCCAAGATTTTGTCTTTGCATCCGCCAAACTTTTTTGCATAAATGTACTTAGATATAATGTACAGTGTCACAATACTCATAGTACAAGTATAGAAGGTTCACTCCGCAAGGTCCACATAAATAAAACGGACTCTTGCTGTAACGCAATAAAGTGTAGTTTAGCTTGCACAGCGCTACACCTTAAACAGGTGTCTCTTTCTACCACTATAGCAAAGCGGTTATATATGGAGAATAAAACAATAACTTTCATAATATTTCTGTATATTTACCTAAGTGTAAAGGAGAAATATTTACAAGGTGGACATCAATATGTTATGCCTACCTTAACCTAGTTCATTTCCATCTTATATTACATAGACAAACTACTTAAAATAAGACAAAAACATAATTTTCAAAAGAAATAATCTTTAGAGCCCCGTTTATTGACATAAACATTATAATATACTACAGACTAATTTTATTACAGAAAAAAAAACACCACAGACCGCTCACCGTAAGATGTCCCCTGATCTAGTTATATTAGTGTTATATTGTATTCTATGTATGTATTTACAAACAAAAAAGTATCTAAGTATTGTATCAGTTATCTGGTTCCCATAGTACAAGCTATGCTTAGGTTGGGGCTAGATGGCGCTGTGTGAAATGTCCGCACATATTTATTTATTTATTATTTAAAAAAATATGGAAGTAACATCGTAAATGTAAAGTAGTAGGTATGTAAGCATTATCTAACCTTGTATGTACCCACCACAGATTAATACGTTTTATTTGCATATTTTTAAATAATATAAATACATCAGGGGCATCTTACGGTGAACGGTCTTTAAGATATGTGCTTTCCGAAGCATTGCGAAAAGAGGTCAGTTGCTGTAAAATTAGGGTCAGATACAGATACGGAAAAATGCTCGTGCAGTTTTTAAGTGGTCATTCAATATAAACCTTATTCCATTTAGACAAAGCTGAAAATTGTCTGCCACATTCTTATTGGATAAGATTTTAATGTTGAACACTATTTTCAGCTTTGTCTAAATGGAATAAGGTTGATATTTAACTACCACTTAAAACTGCTCTAGGACTTTTCCGCCTGACCTGAATTGACCCTTATTAATAAGAGGTATTGTTTAAGAAACGATTAAGTAAGTTCTTACTTATAGTTTTTTAACCTAATGGGTGGTGATGCTATCGGTACAAAAAGTTTTTATCAGTGACCACACAACACCCAATAGATACTTAGTTGTAAAATTATTTAAAAAAAATACCGTCGGACGTAATGCATTTTGTTACTGGAAAGACATTACAAAACAAATAAATGAAACTTAAAGCTTGAACATAAAATTGCATTGAAGTGCTGCCATCTATTGAGGTAAACATACATTAATTACACGATATTTTAAAATATGTCGTGTAGACTGTAGAACACAATGAAATTAAACGCATATTAGAAAAAAAGGAAATTATTAGTAAACTATATTTGGTTACAGGTTTTCTATTTATTTATCGTAAGTTACATCTTATCCCTAAAGAATTTACATACATTACTATAATTACAAAACATAAAACGGTCTCCCTAAATTGATAGTAAATTTTACGCCCTTACATTTAATTTGATAAACTTGGGTTTTAAGATACAATTTTATGAAGCAAAGTAAATTGCGAAGATAAAATTGAAGTCAAAATAATATTTTTATAATCATTTTAATATTAATGAAATGATTTATATTTTATAAAAAACATCTTAAAACCTAGTGTACATATTTTATTTATTTATTTATAGTTTTTTTGTATAAATACAACCACCAAATTTATCATTATCAGGCTCACAGATTCTTAAATCTCATCCAAAGGAATGTTTGGATACCTAATAAAAAAGGTTAAAAATTATCCGAACCTTAATCGAACTATACACGAAAAGAATTCAACATAAGTTGGTTCGTGAAAAGTAGGGATAATTTTCAAATAATTTTCAATCAGCATTGCAATTCAACAAGGCAATGCTGCCAGCATGTTGGGTACGCTACCTACCGGTGGTGGGCTGGAGCATTTGGACTGTCTATAGGCAATCGCGGCTAGTATACAGTCCAAAATGTTCTTTGTAGTAGGTAGTGTAGCTAGTTTATTAGTTTTATTATTGTAGTAGTTAGTATAGAGAATAAAGGCACATCGCCCCTTATAAAAAGAATTTCAAACATCAATGGTTGTTCTATTTTGCCACAAAGAATTACCTTAGGTAGGTAAACTCAAAAATAACGCTAGATTCTTTTTTTATTTTTATGTCTCATTTATTGACCTCCTAGGCGATCATGTAACTTGTTGGCAACCGATAGAAACACAAAAATGTATGGATTTGACAGTTGCAGTACGCAGCTTATGTACAGAGTTACTATGGAAATTTTCAAATTTGGATTGAAATTTCTTTTATTGCATTGCTGTCAAAGTTACATGATCACCCCGCTGGATAGTTTAATATCTACTTTAATTTTCGCGGTGAATTTGGTTACGTATTTTATCAGTAAACTCCCCCTCCCTCATGAAATTGTTTATTAACTTAACCTGCATAATCTATGGTTTTTATTATCTTTTTATGCAAATGTCAATGGCGCATGCATCTTTGTTTAAAAAAAGTTGTATGGATAATACAAACACTATGGTGTGATTACGTGATATTTTGTCGTGATGTTTTGTGTGACGTCCGTGAAAAAATTGGTAACCAATTTTTACTGACCAAACCTTTTTAATGGGTGTAGATGACACGTATTGACTACAACGTGTAACTTTAAAAAAATTGAAATAAGTAGTTGGACACTGGAATAAAAACCATGGCTTATGGAGAATTAAACTTGATTTCACCTACCTTCAACCATAATAATATCATTGTTAAATATAAAATCCTCCATGAAACCTTATTGAAAAGAAATAAGGTCCAATAGTATGAATAAGGCTGTTGTTTATCCGATTTGCAGAACGATTTCTTAGAAAACTGCGTATTAGTGTATGATCTTGCGCGTGTTACTCTGAACATGTTAGCCATGAGTTCTTCGGTGGAAGTACGTATAACATTTACCTTTTTTTTAAATCGTTTGCAATTTCAATTTCCCTCATCCCCAGTATTCGAGAGGTTATTGGGAACGCTGGAAATTACCGTATTGTTAATTACTGGGCACTATGTCCATAATATACGGTTTATATTCCGTTAATTTACAATAAATTGCATCTGGGACAACACATTATACAAAACAATGATACTTATAAACGTTAAATGCCTTACTTAGTGCTTATACACAGACCCCTTTACTAACAAATACTGGATAACAGCGGATTAGTTTCTCAGTGTTTTATCTCGTTTTATCTTGGCTCATTTCAAACTCATTAGAGAGAAACAAAACACTAAATAGCTATTCATCTGCTACACACTGTTTATTAGTAAAGGTCAAATAATAATTTGTCCTTTCAGCAAATTACATACCTAATTATGACGACGTCTAAAAGCTTACTCATCGAAATCCTTGCCGCATGGGCAACTAAGTTTTGCAACTAGTACTCAATAAAAGAGTAGTTTCTCGTCTTTCTTGGCAACTACTTAGTTGTAAGAATGAAAATAGTTGAATATCTCTTAATTTACTTCGGATCTGACCGTACCTGACTTTTAAGAAGACTCATTCACTTTTGACCAGATTTGTAGCTGCAAATAAAACCTATTTTGGTTTGATAAAAGTTACTGCTATCTAGCAGTTTTTGCAGTTAAGACTTTAGAGAACATAAAATGGTTAAAAAAATAGATACGGTATTGCCAAAAGGACATAACTTATAAAAACTACTAAATAACTCGAATTTTTACTTCTTAACATCAATGTATTTATTTCGTGTGACAGCTTATATGAATAAAACATCCGTTCTAAATCCATAAAATAATTGACATAATGCAATTTCAATAAATTATGTAATTAAAATAGCACTGGTTACAGAAGATATTGAGAATAAACTTGAGATATTAAAATAGATGGCACAAAGTAAATACTTAGTTAAAACGGTTAAATAATCGTTGCACAACCTAAAATTACTACAGCTACCCAAATATCAAGTAAAAAACAAAAGACTGTGGTCATAACGATAAAAAATTGTGACGGAGAGTCACAATGCTAAACTTCAACCAAAAATTAAAAAAAATGTATCTTTTGAATCCGCAGGTCAAGCCGGACCGGGTCCAAAAGCTCATCATCCCGCTAATTACATTTGCCACTCGCGGGTTCTTCGTTAATATATTATGGAAAAATCCCTGACCTCAACTATTAATACACTGGACCAGCATGGACTGACACCATTAAATTTCCACTATTTTGGCGCTGATTGCAAAGAGCAATGTAGTGAGTGTACTCGGAACTAATGAAACCAATAAATAAACCAGACGAATTTGCAAATTATAGTTCCCCAGTATAGTCAGAGTGGCTCTTCAAATCAGCACAAGAAATACAATGGTAAAATGGCATAACGTACTAGTATAAAATGGAGCTTAGTAAAAAAAAACAGGCATCATGGACAGTGACAATAATTTTTGTGATGGCTCCAACGACGATGGCGAAGATATTATCTGAGATTAGATTTTCTGGCATCTCCCCATTACATTCAATAAAACAAAAAACGCAACCGTGATTAGTAAAAAAAGCTTTAAAAATAAAACAGAATACGACAAACACTTAAGTTTAGCTACTACGTCAGATTCAAATATACATTCTTGTCAATTTAACTTGATATATTTTAATGTACACAGTGTATTATAATAACGTACAATAATTCAAAAACCTTAAAATAGACTTGTTCTAGATACATACAGCTACGTTATGATACACTAGTCAACTCGGACGTGTCCATAGAGACAGGTAGTTTAGGCGAAGAGACGCAATGTACAGGAAGCGAATGGCACAATTATTATAAAGAAAAGTTACAAGAGAACCATCCATCATTGTAATCTACGGAATAATGATTTTTAACGAACTCCCAACGCAATCTTTCACGCAGAATTACTTACATTCATATTGATATCTTAAACATTAGAGTTTCATTCAACGCCTTCACACAGCATGTTACAAAAGTTGGTCTCCAGTGACGATAGGTTTAAATAACTTACTTATTTTACTCATATCCAATTCTCCTCCCAATCGTTTCTTCGATCTGATAATTAATAATCCTTGTACATGGCTTGTACAATTAACAGTACAATCCGTACATACATAGCGTCAAAACATTTAAATCAAATAAATAATTCGTCAGCCTAGTTTTCGTTTATTTGATCACAGAACAATTTTAGCCACGTTCAGAAAATTAAAACAAAATTACGGCCGAATATTTCAACGTTTTGAAATATAACGCATCTTGTTGGTGTTGAATGGGGTTCCATTCGCGCGCGGTTGGTCGGTCGGCCTGGTGCGGCTAGTAAACACGCGGCAGGGTATGTTCTGGTTCGTCTCACGCGTAGAACTCGCGGTTGTTGTGGCCCTTGCCGTACGAGGCGGCGGCGGGGCTGCGCTTGGGCTCGTCGAGCGCGTACGAGCCCTCGTCCTTCTTGCGCATGCGGTACACTATGAACATCACTACCAGGATCGCGCACAGCAGACCTACCACTGCGCCGCCGATCACAGCTGGAAACATACAACATGCGCGTTACACACACGGTAAATAAAACTTGGATATCACACGAAAGAAGCAGAAGATTGAAGACCTTGTGAACTCGGACATTATAGAGTCCACAGAGTTCAGCAACTGGAAGATATGATAAGGGGGCGGGGCCGCCGCAATATGTTCAAAAACAGAAAACATTTTGTGGTTAAAAATACCATGTAGCCGAGCGGCAGTCGAATTTTATGTAAGCAGTTTACAATGATCGCTCTCGCTCTTGACTAATCAAACGTTGAGTTCTAATAACACAATAAATAATGAATGCATTGAAGCTAACAGAAGATTCAATCGCGCCGCTGTGGTCGCAGACGTGAGCTTCTAATGCGACACCGGTCTCGTCCTGGTCGCACGCGAGATGGCATGTTTCTAGATCTCGGTAGAGTCAAAAGTACAACTTTTGCTGCTCTAAGCGAAGAACGTGACTGCACGTCATTTTCTTCTTCAATTTCAGCTACGTAAATACTACAGTGACGTGTAAAAGTTGTAGTACACTTCATCGCCCAATATGTTTCTATTGCTGGCACACGGGCCTTCTCCCATACTGCCCAAGTTCTGGTTGGTGAATGACACATGTTCTCGAATTTTGTGAGAAGCCACAGCAAGAGCAGAGTTTGTATGTACCTACTTAATTATGATAATAGAGAGAGGACATGAGGACTATCAAACCGGATATAGTGGGTGAATAGCTGGTGGCTGGGATTAGTAAGAAAAGTATTTGCATACTGCGCAATTGCGCATTTTAAATGAGTAAGTGGGCTCTTTTATCGGGCGGTGGGTATGGTTAATACGCGAGTACTTCTCAGATTCTGCCTAGAGAATTTGTGTCCGTAATAGGTACTTCATTAGCAACGCTCATTCTGCAATGGGTGCTTATGTACAAACTTTACAAGGAAAATTTTGACCTGAGCACTTATTTACCTACATCTGAGCTGAGCATAAGTATTATTGTTTTAGTAGGAAATGAGACAAAGTATAAAGTATTTAGCATAGCATCAAATTTTCTACGCCTATGATAAATATCACTAGTTTTTGTGAGCAGTAAGTGCTCATTCTAATTTCTGATAACATTGTTTATGCATTGATTACTTAATTATTCCAAGCTATCATTTCGACGTGAAGTACATCAAACATAACATTAATATTTTATATGTACTTCTCCCACCACAAATTTTTATTCTTTATTGGCAAAGCATTGGACCACTGTATCACCCGATGGAAAGTGATGATGCAGTCTACGATGGTGCATGCTTGCCTAGAAGATACCTGTTCAATCTCGACTTAAAGACTCCCAGATCATAGTTATCTGGAAACAAGGACGTCGGCAAGGTGTTCCACTCATTGACTGTTTGCACTATAAAGTGCATAGCAAAACGCTTAGTGTGGGTTGATGGAATTTCAACCATATATGGGTGCCGTGTATTGTGCGCCTTAATGTCCAGTGAAAGAAGGGAGATGGAGGAATAAGATCGTGTAATTCCTTCGCACACTTTCCAAAATGCATACATTGACATAATGTTTATATTGGCAGCCATAATGTCATGAAATAAAAAATATTTCAGGAAATACTGACCGGCCAGGATGCCTGGCTGTGCGAAGAAACTGGTGGCACGATCTTCTGGTTTGGCGTTCATGATGAAGACAACGTTGTCTGGTGGCTGCGACTCCGCGTTTACGTTGCTGCCCGCAGGGTCCTGATCCTGGAATACCATTACATGAGGTTTTAGATAAAATTGAGGCTGAAAAAGGAAATAGTTGATGACACGCTGCACAGACTCTATAGAGTGAGATGAGGTAGACTGATGATGATAATGAACATTGGTTAGAAGGTGATTAGAACGGTCTAAAAAAACGAAAAAAACCGAACGATCACATACATAGATCCTGGACCCTAACTAGGATTCTCTGTTAGGGATCCAGGAACTACGAGAACCAGGGTTCCGCAACATCTACTTAGACACAGAACAAGTATTTGCGCTTCCAATACAACCATCCATCCAACACTTCCATTCGATTCTTCAGTCCAAATGACAAACAACTTAAAATCATCTTTTATAATGGGCATTGTTCCCACTGCTGGAACATGAGCCTAAGCTCTATCATCATCATCATAGAGTTTTCTTTATTTATTTATTGAATCATCATTGCATCACCACTGAGATTCTTGGATAAAGTCATCGTCATCAGCACAACATTTTCCCACTACTGGGAAACACATAAGTCTAAGCATCATCTTCTTATTTTGATCCCATTATCTATTCTTGCTAAATTTAGACCAGATTGGTGGTTTTATTCAAGTTAAAACGTGGTTCCGCTAAATCCGTAAACACTGTTTGAAATGAGGATAATAGGTAAGCTTTTTGTAGGTAATTAAAAACATCAGTGGCAAATGAACCCATGAATATATTGTACTGACGCATCGCTAATTATAACTAAGTACTTGGGGCGAAGTACAACAGTCGTTAAGCCAAGTCAGAAGCCTTTGGGTTGGGCCTAAAAATTCTGACATAAGGGCTGACCACTTGCCTGCACGAGAAGAAGAAGAAGAAGAAGAAGAACTTGGGGCCTTGCGGGTTCATAATGTCCTTATCGCGGGAGCAGTGGTTAGCTCTGTGGTGTTAGTATTCTTGAGCCGTGCGAAAGTTGACAGGGCTTTGGTTCATTAGAATAATGAATAGATGATACTAATTACAACTAAAAAACGGCTAGCACTCATGAAAATTCAGTCAAGTTAGTTTCTTTAATAGTAGATACTTTACATAAATGCTAATCTCTTTCTCAGGGTCATTTTAAATCATCTCGCGTTCGTTTCCATAACTTGTTCGCTCTATTTAATCACTGACATGTAAATAGAGGCCTAGTTTATATCGAGAAATACTTACAGGTGCTGGTGGACTCAAGTCTTCGCCAGAGATGTTTATGTCTGTCTCGGGGCGCGAGGGTTGCTCCGCCCCCGCGCCTGTTCTCTCTTCTACTTCTTCGCTCGCTTTGCTCTTCGCGTTAGCTGGAATTTCACGTGATATTAATTAGTCAACTGCCCCGTCATTTTTGTTAAATTTAAATTCAGTCTCGTGATGAGTCAACATTTTGATTACTTATAGTAAATTCTCTCGGCAAGTGTTACGTTCATTATGAAATCATTGTTCAAAATAAATATTATCTTTGAGTTGGTCTGTTTTAAAAATAGCTTCACAGTTATAGCAATAAAAGGAGAACAATAATTAGTAATGTTGTTATAAATTGAATTAACCATTAGCAAATAGATCGTATTGATAGAGATATGTTCACTAAGAATTAAATGCATAATATAGATATGTATATTAAATGTAGAAGAAAAAAGTGTTAGAGGTTATTAATCCGATGACGAAGACTTAGGAAGGTTTGGATTAATATCGGATAAGGAGGGAACATCTTGATAATAGCAAAAGCATCCAATGAAGTAAGAACTTCTAAATACACCAAAATATATGAATAACACGAACTAAGCTAATGGGATAGATGGAACCATGAGATGAAGATCAAAACTCGAGGGCAATAATACCTGATTACATACCAACCATCTAAAACTTGTAAAAAGGATTCAATGGAAAAAGGTCGATGATGATTTGCATGAAAATATAGTCATGCAAGATAAATAAACATGTTTTGGAGCACAACATTGCTAAACTTACCAATTTTCCAAATATTTTGTTAGAGCAATATATAAAAACAATTAAATATAGGTTACAAATAGCGCACTGTTTACAACTGTGGTACGCAGTCGACTGACTGACCGTAAAGAGACTAGCGTGTGGATGCTGATTAGCTTTGTCAATGCGAAAACAATGCTGATAATAACAGTATGTTAATTCAGTGTTACTTCAGAGTTACAGTGTTGTTAAACTGCATTAGTGATGGTCCGCTTCTCTGTTGAATATTCGGTATAAGGAGAGAATTACTAAACAATACTTAGCACATATTTTTCCATTTGTGAAGGTAAAGGCAAATTTTAATTATGTAAGTACTCTCAAGTCATTTTATGAGATGAATATTTATCCTTTTCCAAAGTGGCGTTTTATGGAGGAGGTCTGGGTTCAGCAGTGGACGTCTTCCGGCTGTTGATGTGATAGTAGTTAAGTAGAATGACGTATACGTAACCAGCAATAGACCTCTTCAGGTCTTTCTTCAAAATAATACTCAACTTCTGTGCTAACTAATTTGGTAAGTGTGCGTAATGCACTTTCTACAAGTACCTACAATTATTTAGTTTACATAGTTTGTTGATGATGTAGACTGAGCAAAACAAAAAGAAATATGTAATAATACCATCTAGAGAGAAGACCAAAAGTTAACTCTTGACATTTATGTAACATTAGTATCCATTGTCAACAATAAGGGACGATAATTACACCGTGAGAACAAAATACAGTTTTTATAGTTATTGCACACTGCAACTCTGCCAATAATGCTTTGATGAGAATTTATATTCTCATCGTAAAAGCGAATTACCTTTTGGTTTTCCGAAAAACAAAATAAAACGCAAATAATATCTGGCATGCTCAGCCACTACTCACGAACGTCTAAATTGAACTGCCTGGATCTAAGGATCGGTGCTTCTGAAGCGGGTTCAGGGGTCTGCTCAACTTCGACAGGGTCCTGTCTGTCGGTAATTTCGGGCTCTGGAGTTTCGTAATCAAGCACGACAGAGCTGAGAGTTGTGGTAGTTCTTGGGGCGAAGTCTTCGTCATCTTCAGGGAGCTCGTGCGTTATCGGCGCGTCACCTGATCCTCGCCCGTCCTCGTCGTCGACGCCGGGCCCGGCACCCCAGCCGGAGCCGGAGCTCTCGTCGGGGTCTAGCCCTGAGCCCTCGTCGTCCGAGTCGTCAGCGTACGCATCCTTGGCCGGGCTCACGTGCTGATCGCTCTGCACTTCTCCGCTTGTCCCCTCGGTTGCAGTTGCGTCGACGACAGACTCCTGGAATTGAGAAATGCGTAACTTGAGCATAAGATCATTTTAAGACAGATTCACATTTGGACATCAAATGTATAATTCAGAACAACACACATTCTCATGTTTCATGTTGTGTTCACCTTTTGTCCTCAAAATATTGGCGAATATTCAATAGGATATTCGACTAAGAATTCATTACGAGGCTAGTTTCAAAAAGATTCATTGTACAAGTGATATGTTGTACATAAAATACACTTATCTCTGTATTTTAGTCTGATTAAGGCTTTCCAATTCTTAATTACCTTTATTGCTGAAGTCTACTTACGTATGCAGCTACGTCTTACTGGTTACTCAATACAAAATGTTTGTTTCTAAGTGGTACCGATTGTCACAAAGATACACTGACCTTTCTATTAAAACTAGGTCACTTATTGACAACAGAGGCCTCTCTTGAGGTACCTTCTAATAATTAATGGGAAGTCATGGCGTACCAAACAAGCTATTCCAGAAAGTTCATTTGCGGATATTAAACTTTCAGCTGTGACCTAATTCCTATATCTACAACGCAGACCTACATAATAAGCAAAGTTTATAACAAAACAAAAGTAGCTTTATCATGAGCACATAAAAGTAAGGGAAAAACGATAAATCAGGATAAACGTTTCTCCTACGTCACCATGAATGGGTGAAGTATGAATGGCCGAATATTCCTTGAGTTCGACTCACCTGAGTTTAATGGAGGTACAGCCACTATCACAAATGTTACGATTAGGCCTGATGAGATGTGTTGGTTGAATTTAGAATTTCTATTTCTTAGCGCTGTGGCAGTGGTTTTTCTCGGTTAGCGTAAATTGTAGTGTCGGATCGATAGACTTTTTGCGGAGTTCGGGGCGGGGTGTGGAGAAAGGGGAGGGTCGGGAATGTTCCCCAGGCTGCCGACAGATGCCGGGACGCGGGAACGGAGGCTTTGGAGGTGGTTGGCAGGTTTCATGGGAGAGTGTTTGGAGGTTGCAGTTTTAGCGAATTGTGGCAGAGGTCTGTTGCAAGATGGCGCTAGTGGTTGCATGCTAGGTTTTTGTACCAACAATTTAATCCTTTTGGAAAATTACTTTTAATTTGATCAAAATAATTTATTCACGTATAACTATATAGGTATATTATGTAGGTACAAAAATGGTCTAATAAGCAAACCAATAATATATATAAATATTTTAAATTTATATTTATACTATATTGGGGTTGGTACCGCTCAGCGCTGTAACGGCTGAACGGATTTTGATGATATTCATTTGATGTATACCTACTACTAAGGTCCACATAGGATGCCAATTATCTCGTAAAGTTGTATCTATGGGGTGACTATGGCCTATTATAATTGCCATTAATAGCTAACTATTCTACTGCGAGTTTTATTTTTTACTGTTATTTGGTTGTAAGTTTTCTTATGATAAATAAATAAATAAATGCGCATCAGCACTCTCAATAATCTCTGATGGAAACAAATGACGACGCGACTAGCCGATGGGATGCTGAACATTGAGAGTACGCCAATTTACTCAAAGTACTGACGCCTATGGACCCTAAGTACGAGATTATTGGAATGTACATTACCTAAATATACTCGATATCGACTATCGATGATTAATCGATTAAATGAGTGCAATAACTATCGATAGTATTATTGCTCGAATAGAGATAACTATCGATAGTATCAATACTATCGATTATTAACATAAACCATAACAAAAAACTGTCGATAGATTTAAATAATCGATACTATCGATAGTATCGATAATATTGCCCTCATTCAATGGTATTGCACCGTTCTAAGCTATCGATAGTGTCAATACTATCGATAACCCCTATCGATAGTTCGGCAGCACAAAAATCGAGCACCTACTTATCAAAATATTTGTATGAAATTCTCAGCTACCTGTAATTAGCGCCAAGCGTGGTGATTATGGCTAATCCCCCTATGATAAGCGTCCAAAGTGACGTTTTATGAAGGAGGCCTCAGCAGTGGACGTCTGATGAATGTGTAATATGATATGTTCATCAAAGAATGTTACTCGAAAGTGGGGTACTGCCTGTGGGCACTGCGCGGCACTGCCTATGCTCGTTACCAGGTTGCAGGCAGAACAATGACCTAGGTGGACTCTCTCACTATAGCACACCCCAGTTAAAACATATTAAGTCCAAGCACTGTTTTTACTGTGCTTGCATCGTAAATCCCAGTCCGGTCCGCAGCCGGGCGGGCCCGGGTAATGAGAAATATTATTTATTGTTCCCGGATAACACGGGTCGAACTGACCCAGCCCTACCAGCAATAGGTAGGTAGGGTTTATTATGGGAGTAGGTATCTGTTAATCCGAGTTTCGGCTCGCTTATTTGAAGAAGGTACATATAATTTTGTGCGTAGATTATGAAGGTGGGAAAACGCTTAAGAAAATGCCTCAGTAAAGCGCCAGACACGATTTAATTTGGATAAATGGTGGGTAACTGGTAGTAGGGTTTGGTAACTGTATTTTTCGGAACTTTACAGTACGTAATAAAATTAACATTTCAATATGACTTTTTTTATAATGGGCATACTTCACTCACTTCATCAGCCAGGAGACGTCCACTGCAGAACATAGGCTTCCCCCATAAAACGTCACTTTGGACGCTTATCATTGGGGGGATTTGCCATAATCACCACGCTTGGCAGGTGGCTTGGTGATCACAGAAGATTTTAATGTACCGAGGAGAATGCTGCTGCTCATTCCCTTTGCCGGCTGTTACGGCACCCACGGGAAGAGATGGGGTGGTCTTATTCGCAAACCGGGACCACACGGTCAACACACGGTATTACTACACGGGGTTATAATATGGTCGAGTAAAATAGAAAATCGAGAGGTTTAAGAGTGAGAAACTATTGAATTTGTTTCCTTTTATATTTCTAAATACTACTTACTTTTGTTCCATCTTGTAAAGGCAAGTACTTCGAAGCGCCGTAGCGCTCAATTGTAATCGCCACTTTTCGTAGCGGTCACCCATCCAAGATGGTAACCGTAACGAGCAACTTTACGGTTCAGTTAATAATGGCTAGTCGACCTTTGATATATGACCTATCGCTGTCGCGACCTCCTTTTTAATAAAATCAGCAACAAACAAGAAGAAGGCCCATCTGGGCCCAAATCTGTATGAAAACACAGGTTCCACACGATACGAAACCACGTCATGAACGTGTCTTGTTTAAATCGTATCACAGCATTAGAAATACCTTCACTTTGCATTAAAGTAGATAGATAGATAGAAAATGCTTTATTGCACAAACAACAAATGTAGGCGAACTTAATGCTAGAGAGCATTATCTTCCAGTTAACCTGGGTGTAACATGGAAATTTATGTGGCAGTACAACGCAGCTTAAATACACAAAGTATATATATTTTTACACGTGAATAAACTAAGAGTTATAATAAATATTAATAATACATTTATATTTAAATATATAGTTACATTTTATTATATACCTACATATACATATTCATATGATAATGGAGTTACTATATTTATGCTCAAGTAATTTTTATTTTGAATAAATATTGACATAAGTTGGTGGTAACTTTTGACGTGTTGATGTTTCGGAACGCGTCTCAGTGGAACATTATGATTTTTGACAGTTTACATCGCGCCAATTCCAAATTCATTTCGCGCGGTTTCGCGTGGTCGTACAGTATTAGGACCCTGATGGTAAGTGGTCACCACTGCCTATGGACATCTGCAGCACCGACCGTCCGATCCGTCTGCTGCATTGCTGGGGTGCTGCCTATATACCCTTAGAGAGGATTCTTTTGTCTCTTTTTGTTTGGAAACGTAATGCTGTATGTCTTGAATAAACGTATGTTCTTTATTTCTTTCTTTTAACACTTTTCTTGATGCTCGCCATACTATAAGTATAGAAAAGTATTAAAAGAGTCTTTAATGGTAAGTATAATAGGCAATACTATATTTTATACTTACTTACATCCAGCAACTAAGTGGTGCCTTAATATTTATAGGCGATCCCGTGATAGGCTTTCCGAACGATTTTAAGCCTTCTCTACCCCACTTGGATGACGATGGATGAATATAAATGAACGTAGAGGGTGCTAAATATAAATGCGACATTATCTTCTGGCGATATTCCAAGCACCTGACTAAATTGTGAGGTGGTTAGGCAGGAGCCCTTGGCTATCAGAGGCACGTCAGATCGATTATAATAAAAGTGTCTAAAACTGAAACGTTACCTGTCTGTTTGAGTCGCTTTCACGGCAAAACGACTGGAGCGATTTTGATGAAATTTCACACACCGATTGCTTGTAAAATCAAGATTAGCATATACTACTTTTATTCCGGAAAATTGAGAGTTTTCGCGGGAAAACAGATAAGTAGCGGAACCGGAAACCGCGGGCGCATTTATAGTGGACATTAATTATGGACATTATTTTATGAAAAAATGGGCTCGCCCACTTTAGTTGATTTTAGAGAAAGAACCTTCAACTAGACCTAAAAACTATCGAAGGGAAAAACCTGATAATATTTTAGGCGTACAAAGGGTCTTTCGTAAAATGTCACGTGCCGCTTTCGCTAGGCACTTCTGGGTCTAAGTATGTAAAAAAGATTGACAAGAAATAAAAATAGACACGTTTCTAACGTTACACGTAAACGTTTTTCATATAACTTAATATTTCAATACGGACCATATGAAAAAGTAAAAGAAAATGCCTGAGAAATGGAAAATGTAGGGCTATATATAGCTGCTATTTCATACAATAAGTATATAGATATTATTAATTGTCTGTTAGGTTGTTTGTCTTGTTTTCACGCCAAGACTGCACAGTATTACGAGACCAACACAGATTCGTTTTACTAGAAAATTAAAGATATCCCTTAGAAAACGGTTAATTCTGGGTAGGCGTGCTCCACCTTCGACCTCATCATCACTTACCATCAGGTGAGATGTAGTCAAACGCCAACCCATCGAATGTAAAAAAAACGGGTATCAAATACAATTCACGGTTATCAATGCTGATAACGGCGACGTCTCCGAACCTCAAAAAGTTAAGCAAAAGCTCTCTGCGAAAAGCGGCCTAGAAAGGAAACTGTTTAAAACGTACAAAGTTTAATGGAAATTGTATCACTAAGAGAATATTAAGGGTAATGTTTGCGTGACAACGTGCTGGCAACACTTTGGCAACTAGGTACGTACTTGGGATTAGAAGCGGTGTTTGTAACTTAGGTTGCCGTATTCGCAATGTGATGTTGCCATTGTTTCACTTGGCTATGGCAAAGTTTAAAATTGTTTCCGAGGGGATCCAACTGGAATAGTAAAATAATAAAATATTTCAATTTTGTAACTATCTCTTACTGGTGGATCAAATCGGAATACAAATTCACGAATTTTGAGCCCTCAAGCGATTGTTCCAGGGGAGGAAACCGGAATAAAGCGTTATGAATATTATGATATTTTTCTGGCCGAAAACCATAAAATAGTAAGTAATAATTTTAATTGCGATTGCGATTGTAGAGTAACCACAAGGAATTTGTCTTTATTTGAGTTAACTACTTTAGTTTTTTGTGGATATAACAAGTTCTAAATTTAAATCTTAATCTAATATGGATAAAATAAAAAATAAACCCATTTTCGTATCACTCGATTGTGAGTAGCATTTTGCAGTAGTCATCTCTACTGGTCCAACCAAACTTGACCTATCTAAGCTTCAGAGATCCGCCTGTTGTGGTCTATTTGTGTATGCATAGAGGATGGTGTGAAGGTCAGGTTACGCCAGCAAGTCTATTGGGTCAGCCTCTGTTCTGTGCATGTAACTGTTTTAGCAGTTTAAGCTATAAGCGACGGCGGGTAAGGAAAAAGTAATAAACAGGTACCTTTTGTTTTAACACCTAATTAGAGGTATATTAAAAATAAGGTATTGAAAAATCATTTCATAAGGTAAATAATGTAATTATCAGTAGCGATATACACACTTTTTGGTCATCAGTATGTCATCATCATCATCATCATCATTAACAGCCTGAAGACGTCCACTGCTGAACATAGGCCTCCCCCAGAGCACGCCACCTTGAGCGGCTGCTCGCCTCCTGCATCCATCGGCTCCCCGCGGCTTTCACCAGGTCGTCGGTCCACCGAGTGGGGGGCCGGCCTACGCTGCGTCTTCCGGTTCGTGGTCGCCACTCGAGAACCTTTCTTCCCCATCGGTTGTCAGTTCTACGAGCGATGTGGCCTGCCCATTGCTATTTCAACTTACTAACTCTAAGAGCTATATCGGCATCAGTATGTAAGAGCGCCTATTTGAATAACAATCTTTCCTTGCATCCTAAATGTATTAAAATGTATTTGAATCAGGCGCTCAAAAATGACCGTTGACCGTTGTGATTATTTTCGTAACGACCAGACAGCGTTTGATACCAATATCGCACAGAACTTAAATTTAAACGGTGTGAGCTTGATAGAAGAACATTAAATAAATAAATATTATGACGTGAGGACATTTCACGCAACGCCATCTAGTCCTAAACTAAGCATTGCTTGTACTATGCATTTTGCATTTTTTTTAGAATGGATAGGCTCGCGTTTTACCTCATTTCTTCTCCTGATAGATGAAAAGAGTAGATGTTAAGGTAAAGAGTTCCATTCCTAGCCGATAGTTTGTTAAGAGACACCTTGTTGACTTTGCTGTCCTTGTGCGCCCACTAGTCTCTTCTGGCTTGTACCATCTCTTTTCTATTTTATATGGTCCCTCGTTAGTCGGACTGTCCTACATGTGTAAACTGAAACGGAATGCGTTGAATGTTGGAACCGGGGACCTATTTATTCATCTTCACAAGACGTCTCCTGTTGAACATAGTGCTGAAGAAGTAGACTCCAATAGTGGACTGCATTTTTTTACCCCGATGGCCATCAATGCGATTATAGACATAAAATCTTAGGACAAAGTTTTAAGTTTGCCGGAAGAAAGTAAGGTTTACATTGCAGTTATAAAACAAGATAGAAGAATACCCAAATGTTTCTAGGAACAGTAACTAACGTTTTAGTTGTAATAGGTAATTAGGCCTTAGGCTTTAGGCCTTATTCGCTGTGCTACATGAGATTCATTGCCAATAACGCGTGACGACATTGTTATGACGTCACGCGTTATTGGCGCTCTAAACATAAACGCGGACGCGCCATGACATGGAATGTTTTTTTTAATTCTTTTGTATACCACGCGTTGTAACGCGTTGGGTTGTTTGTGGTCAGTGTTCTCTATGTTTCGACGTGCGTATACCGAGTCTAGTTGCGTTTGTCAAATTTGACAACGGCATACAGAATAGCATTTTAAAACCCAAAACCATTCCACGAAGATATCGTAACACGTCGCGTTACGTGTCTTGATGGTCATAGCGAATAAGGGCCAAGCATGCTTACCTATTACGGCTAAAATTTTAACTACTGAGGTACCTAACTACCTACCTACATATATGCTTTATTTTGCTATTGCGTATAACTTAATCTCTCTCCATTCCGCTTTGATAAAATTATCCCGTGACGATCACGTTAGCTCTCTAATCTCGAATATTGAATCATGTCTCATTATACTAGACATCGTAATTCAATTACCCAACTACGTAGCACAGATTAACTAATACTCGTATTGTAATACCAACGTAGGTGTCTATCAGGCAAAATTGCCCATTGGACTGCTCCTTAGCGTCAGCAAATTCTACACCTAGTAATTACACATAGTTATTAGCCATTTAGCCTTAGCAGGCGTTATCCGGGCCGGATCCGATTACCGGTGATTATGTCGGACGTCTCCCGGGTGCCGTGATCGGCAAATGAGCAGCAAACTTACAACTTCCAAGGGATCTAAGTAACTTTTGGGTCATCCCTAAAGTTTCATAAACTTGCCAATTCTTTTTATGGACGATATCGGGTGACCTACAAACTTTATTTTTGTGATCGAAACAGAATTCGAAGATAATAATGTAAGAAAAGGGTTGGGAAAAAACGTGAACTATATTCAGGTCTTACATTAGAAGTTTCTTATTTGACCAATTTTAGTTTGTAGGGTTCCGTACCCAAAGGGTAAAAAGGACCTAAGGCTCCGCTGTCTGTCTGTCTGCCCGTCTGTCACCAGGCTGTATCTCATGAACCGTGATAGTTAAACAGTTGAAATTTTCACAGATGATGTATTTTTGTTGCCGCTATAACAACAAATACTAAAAAACAGAATAAAATAAATTTTTAAGGTGGCTCCCATACAACAAACGTGATTTTTTTGCTCGTGTACCAGATGAGTCATAGATAGCGCTGCTTTAAATAGTACTGCTACTCAACACTAGATGGCAGGGATAGATAATGGTACGGAACCCTTCGTGCGGGAGTCCGACTCGCACTTGGCCGGTTATTTATTTATTGAAATGAAATGAAATAATTTATTTGTGAGAATTTTGGGTAACACAACTGCAAATGAATGAGCACATAATTCTTCCATCAAAATACTGCCTATACAAATACAGATACCCAGGCGTACATGGCTTAAGGCTGGGTTGATATAATTTACAGTTAACTTGAAACTACAGACAAATCTGCAGTTTTAGTAATGAAACTTAAGAACTGATCTCACAATCTAGAAATCCTTTTTAGGACTGTGTGATGTCTCAGGATGACGTGCGCAACTGCGCAGTGCGCAGTGTCACGCCAAAATTTTAATTTAGATTTCCGAGTGACACTGCAATCTATAATGGGCGGCCGTGACGCTTAACACCAGGCGAACGATTAGCTCGTCACGTCATTCATTTACATTTAAAATAAAATCTGCTGTTTTAGTTAAATTTCCACTCTATCATTTATTTACTTTAACATCAACAGCACTCCATGCAAGGAACAACGCATTTCACAAAAATAAACCTTCACTTATCTGAGGTTAAACACTTTTAAATACGGTACAAAAATGTAAAATAAAACCCCTGAAAAGGCTTTAAGCTATAATTACGTGACCAAAATCGTCTTAATCACACAATATAAACTGCAAACTGTTAAAAAAATCGTCGTTTAAACAGAACGGCAATTGCCGTTTCGGCGCCGCGGACGCTCGTTAGGCGGCCTAATTGCCCCTTCACGCCAATTAGGCAACGTAACGTCTTCGTGACGGCTGAAAAAACGGGTTTAGGAATTTTCGGAGCCGGTTTTAGCCTTATCGGGCCCAACCCTTTTGATATAGCGTTTATGGACGATGTAGCGTGGTCTGTGCTTAGATTCTTAATAATTATTCATATCAGCCATAGAAAAGTTATGGTAGGGTAGAGCTAGATACCGATACAAAATACGCTCCATGATGGAAAACCAAACATCGATGATAAAATAAATCAGTTGGAGGTATTAATTAGAGTGCTCAACGTACATGTCGTGTAAGCATATCTACTATACGCGGATCCACTATCTCGCTCGTGCATTGCGACATTTTTGAAGATATTAAATAACTGAACTTACTTACGAAAAATCTGGATAAACTATGTTCTCGTGAAAAACATTAAAAATGTTCAACAAAAATATATCCACCGGATATGCCAGAACATCTATGGCAATCGTTACGGGTAGTCAGACGCCTGACAGAATCTGACGCCTGTGATCTAACCATCCCTGTTACTGGTTCCTCATGGGTTGCGAGGTCAGATGGCAGTCGCTCGTGTAATTCTGGTAGCTCGCCGCTACAGGTTAGATTGGGAGCCGACCCCAATACCAAATTGGAAAAGGCAAAGAGGATGATGATGAACATAATTTAAGTAACAAATAATTATATGGAAATGACGGATCTAAGGAAAAACATAACGGAAATAAAGACGTCTAAAATCGAAACACTTGTTTTATCTCAAGCATAGAAGTTATTTATAGGAGTCAATTAAATTTAACTCGGCAACCTTCCATAAACCATAAGGCACGTGCTTCCGACAGTTTCAAAACCGTAAAGATCTAAACTCATTGGGCTCACGATGCCAACACAAAAGAAAAATGAGTCGTTTTTATGGAATTGCTATTTAAAGATTTATATCGCAGAAAATTTAGCAATCAGAGATATTTGGATTCGCAACTTACTGGATTAGGGTGCTAACATATTACTTTTATGAAAGTGTAATGAGTTACGTATGTTTTTTAAACATAACTTAAAAAAGACATGATGGTCACTATGAGCAGGTTTATCTGTTTCTTTTATGTGGGTTGACCGGTACCTATCAGTACCGACCCGTACCGACATATCGGGACCGAAAACCCGCATCTTTATGTAAGCACCCTTAGACGCTCTCCCAACTGAGCTATCGTTGTATTCCCCAAATGGCTGTGACAATCTTTATAATTATATTTTTATGTCGACTAAGCAGCCGTAGCGACATCTATAGAGCCTGTGTTAGACAGGTGAACTACTGATTATTGGAATTATTCTTGTTTATACCTTTGCTGCTAACAACCCCCCAAAAAAGCAATGCCTCAGAAAGCTTTTCTTGATGAAAAAACCGGCCAAGTGCGAGTCAGACTCGCGCACGAAGGGTTCCGTATAATTACGAATCTATAAAAACGAGCAAAAAAATCGCGTTTAATGTATGGGAGGCCCCTAAATAATTTTTTTTTTAGTATTTGTTGTTATTCCGGTAACAGAAATACATTATCTGTGATAATTTCAACTGTCTAACTATCACGGCTCATAAGGTACAGCCTGCCCGCCTAGCATGCGCACCGCGAGAAGACTTGTCGTCGCTGTTAGAGTGAGACACACTACCATAGTCTTGTCACGGTCTCTCACGAGATAAAGTTTCGGGGTAATTTTATCGCGGTGTGCATGCTAGCCGGGCAGGTGACAGATAGATAGACAGACAGACGGAGAGACAGACAGACAGACAGCGAAGCCGGGTACCGGGTACCCTTTGGGTACGGAACCCTAAAAATCATTAGCTCCTAACCTTGGAGCAGCGCATGCCTGACCTTTTTTGCTCACCATCGTCCATAGAGTAGAACATTTTTTTATAGGGAGATTTATCAAGGATCACAATTACGAAATCCATAGGTATATGACACTCATTGCAGTATCAATAACGTATAGGTACTTACATTGAAGTGTCAAATAAAAACAGTCGAATAATAACCATGACTTGTAAAAGTGCTAAAAATAGCCTATCTGCAATAAAAATTTTGAGTTTTGAGTTTAATACCTGAAGCTTCTGAATCCCTGTAATATTTGACGACTGTTCTAATTAAAATTCTTTCTTGTTTGTAACAAGTTAAAGTAAGTACCTACGTCTGCTATTGTCACATTAATTTTTGGATCCAGCGAGTTCGTGTCCCAGTCACGCGGCACCGACGCGCGACGATCTCAAAGCATTAATTTCGAGAACAATTAAACATGGAGATGGTAATCAATTCCACGTTCAGGTATTCCCAAAGTCCCAATTAACAACAATAGTTCATTCATGTTTGGGTACATTTATAATCGGAATTACTGTTACTGTTGTCGGGAAGATTTAGATGGGTTAATTGAAACTATACAAGTACTTAGAATAATAGAAGCTTCTATGGATACCTCTGTTTGCTTTTATGTATTTAGATTAGAAATTTCTGATTTAACTGTGGTAAATTGTTTACATAATTATGTATTGGTATGAAAGATTGGATAGTTCGTAATGTATAATTTCAATTATTATTGACATTGTATTTTAACAATTTTTTATAATGATGATATTGATGACATAGCATAGATAAGACAAGATAAAGTTGTTTCTTTTGTATCTTTGTACATGCACCACCGTCAATCTTACCGCAACCAAAGTTGCGAAGGTGCACCCATTCTTAATACCCCTCGCAACTGTGGTTGCGAAGAATTGTTCATAATTTTATATCGGCAAAAATTTAAAAATGGTGCTTTTTTTCTGCTAAATTGAGGTGTACGTCGTAGTAGAAATATATTTCCTACGCCTAGCAACCCCAAAATAGCCACCACCCATGCAAAAGAAAAAAAAAAGTTTAAAGTCAGTTGACATTTTTTTTTTGTTCGGCCGTAATATTTGAAGTTTAAAAAAAAATCGTTCTGGCTAATTTTTGTATTGTCTGTGTCGATATTTTTATGTCATTGGATGCGAATGTATATCTTTTATACAAATAAAACAAAAAAGTAATATGTCATCGCTTTTAATTTCGTAGAAATAAATATTTCGCTCAACAACATAGATTTATTTGACTGGGACAACTTTGCACGCTCCTGGCTAATTATTTTACTATTATATTGGACATAAAACGATGCGGATGCGGATGCGTTGTTCGTTCCTGTAACCGGAAACATAGAGTTTATGCTTTAAAAACAAACACCAGAGGCACAGGAACGATTATTCCCAAAGTGCCGAACGTGGCGGCCCGAGTTCCCGCCAAAAAAATCAACGACACAGACATCAAAAACGCGCATCGGGAGTACAGTGGTTTTGGTGTACTAATTATCCTACTAATATTATAAATAAATAAATACATTTTTAATCTTGCGTGCACGATGTTAAAGTGATTTAAAAACTACCAAATTTAAGTCCAAAAGGGGTTGATAATTAGGTAGACAGATGTGATGCGTAGGCATTCTTTGTTGAGCAGATTCCTAGATCATATTATGTAACAATCATATTCTAAAACATCTCATATTCTAAAAGCATAAAACATCAACGGTTGCTAGAATATAAAAGGCAAGCTAAAGAAAAGAGCATTTTATATGTACTTTTGAACATTATTCGCATTTCATAAAACTCCCTCAAGGTTCGCTGACTCTTTGAAAGACGTCAGAAAAGTGGATGAAAACAATCCTATTCAACTAGCTGTCAGGATGTCTGAGATAGAAAAGACTAGCCGAAGACAAGATCCACAATAACAATAAACGTGTTGGACCGAGTTGGACCGGGTCGTTCCGGCCGGGTCCCCACCCGGCCGGAACGACCCGGTCCAACTTTCGCACAATGCGGTGAACTTTTTCACCAATAAAGTCTTTATTAGGTTACAGGCCGGTTACAGGTATCTACATCTAAACTTGAACAAAAGAATGCTGTTGGAGGAGGCATGTAATGTAGCCAGATAACCTTTTTATTAAGCGTTTCGGATAACGTTTCTTTTAAAGACGTTTTTATTAAACTAAGTACGTACTTATAATTTATTCAAATTTACGTTTTATTATCTATACCTTGTCCATTTTATTAATGGTTTTTTGGCAGCTCACGCCCATAAAGTTTCGTATTGTTTACGTAAAATTTCATACAAATGATATTGTACTTCATGGAATTCATCAAAACTAAATCAAAATGTACATTTATACATATTGGTTATTACGTTTACGTACCTAATTCGATTAATGATAATAGCACAATCGGAATGGTATCACATACGAGAGCCTTTAGAACATCACTAACTTGCCAGTCGTCGAGCTGTCAAAAAACCATTAATAAAATGCACATAGTATATATAGTGAATATATATATATATATATATATATATATACACACACAGTGAATGTTCAATGAATATTTTTGTCTACTGTCTTTTTAAAACATGCAAGATTGTATGAAAAGATCGAACAAGAAAATAGATTATGCTACATTTCACAATTTGACTCTATCTCCGTTGACGCATGATATGTGCTTGACTACTCATACCCTTTCATTGGATTCGTTTCCGGGTCAATAACTCAGCCTTCTACCCATATTACATAATTAATTACGTTTAATTAAATTTTGCATATCGGGCTTTATAGGCAGCCCGTGATTTCACCCGTTACTTCACACAATTTTAGCACCCCATTTCACCTTCTTAGTGGTTTGATTTACAAAAAATCTTTTCTTTTCTATAATTGAATAAGGCCCGCATTTGACCACGGTCTCATGTGATGGAAAGTGACGACGTGGTCTACGATGGTCATGCTTGCCTAGTGCACATACACCACTACGCCGTAAAATTAAAACACCGTCCCAATATCAAGTCTACTCTCTACGACCAACGGTTTGGGCTGTAAGGTGTCAGTCAGGACAAAGCCTTATATAGATACATTGGTAGCAGTTACAAAATTTCCTTTTTGTCAGCGGTATTAAATATCGTAAACCGTTTTCGAGTAAGTATTGTGGGGTCCGGGCAGCATTTGGGACAAATAGCCCGGGAAACGGCTGGCCGGTCTCCGCCCAACACACCCAGAATTAGGTCAAGACGCGCTATCGCATCCGACCCTAGGCTTTTACAGAGTTATGCGAATTTAGTTTGATTTTTCCCTATCTTCGATTGCAATGCCGATATGGGCATCGATTGTGTACAACTGGGTCACAAGTGGAAAGTTTCGAAGTGCCTTTTCTACCACTTTATTTATAAGAACGTTTGACACGCAACGAACTTTGTGCTCTTTCCGTCTGACTTGATCCACTTTGTTTGGTGTCTTCCGTGAAAAAACGACTCGTTGATTCAATAAAGGGTAGGCCAGGGGTCCATAATATGATAGAGATAACGCAATTTATTAAATGAAAGCATCCATATTATTACGGCAGTAAAATAAAATTTACAGGAGTGCTGCTAAAGAATAAAATTCTATTACAGACGCCTCGGGAGTTCGTTGGGAAAATAATTTACGCACTTGTTTTATTACCAGTTCGGAAAATTGTAACTGAGATATTAACGTTTTATCTCTTTTGAATATTATAATTTCGCTCGGATAATAAGACGTAATGACCTTTCGTATTAATTGCGAAGGGTCTCTCCAACTATACCTGTCATTAAAGAAATTCTTGCCCATTTCTGGGATAGATAGTACTATAATTTTGATGAATATGACGTGATTATAAATGCAAAACTTTTTGAATGTCACAAAATATCCAGGAACTGCCAGTTGATACGCCGTAAGATTGAAAGACTACCTAAAACCTAAAGTATGAAGTAAAAATGAAATTCTCCAAGTATCAATTTTCTCTTTCCCTAAACATTTTCCCTTTCATTAGGAACAATTAATTTTAATTGGGCAGATTAATTAATATCGTATTCTTGAGCGTCAGCTGGCTTTCCACCATCGTTTTCTATCTTGGTGTCGGATCCATTTAATTTTTTTTATATAATTTTCCGGCGTTTTGTGTCAGAGCTTGGCATGTATAGTGATTTACGAGGCAATCTTTTAGCCATAAATCATAAGTGTAACACCCCAGTTCGTATTCAGTAGGTACCCCGTAACAGTGAGCAAAACTTTGAAACAAACAGTTTTGCTTTTTCTCCCAAGATTTTTTCAAATTTGCTTTCGTGTTTCTGATTTATACGCGAATATTCCATGTTAAGTGATGCTTTATTAAATTCCTATAAGAAATTGTGTATTATCTACAATACGTTTACGTCTCGGAAAAAATGTAACGCGCGTACCAGATTTACAAGGAGAAGCAATTTATATTCATGGCGACCCTTATTCTGTTTTTATGAAAACACAAGGTTTATCTGGTTTACAAGAAAAGCAATCGTATTCTGATCTAGGAAACAAGAAAACCGGAACTGCATAAGTCACAAATTTTCCTTCCAGATTTAAAATTACAAGTCAAAACCACAACCAATTTAAGTAGAATGTAGAGCAAGACCTGATTTCGGAAAACGTAATATAATAATACTCCAATACTTATTAAAGAAGCCTCGTGGCAGGGGAATCACCTTAGAGATTTTGGAGATGGAGTAAAACGAATTTGACTCAGTAAAAAAGCTTTCAATTTTATCACGTAATTGTGGGATTGGACGGGAACCAGTTGGAGTGGAAGATTTGCGCATTTGGGTTTTACGTGTATGTTTGGGGCCGATTGATATAAATGAAAGATTTACATCAGAACAACATGTCAAAGATCAGTTCGACTTTTAACCTGACTGAGGTGGAATGTTGTGATCTGAAATTTTTAGACAATATTTTGTT
This sequence comes from Ennomos quercinarius, assembly GCA_910589525.2. Classification (NCBI taxonomy): domain Eukaryota; kingdom Metazoa; phylum Arthropoda; class Insecta; order Lepidoptera; family Geometridae; genus Ennomos; species Ennomos quercinarius. Next base: position 3,227,327 of record OU342488.1, read on the forward strand.
ATAATATTTCATAAACTCTCGTTTATACAGTTATACAGGGTGCACAGAACAAAAGTAATATTATTATAATAATTTAGAGTTCCGAGTGACACTGCAATCTGTTATGGGCGGCCATGTCGCTTAACACCAGGCGAACGACAAACTTGTTACGTCAAACGTTTACATAAAAAAAAAAACCTTTTACGACTTTTCGCCTAGATAAGTTGAACAGATTGAAGATGCGGGTATTAGAGTCAGTAGTCAATATCTCCTATATTTTTACTTATTGGTCCGTTAACACCATTTGCTAGCTAGCATTATTTATGCATTTGCTAGCCATGCCCTAATGCATGGCTAGCAAATGCATAAAATTATAGTTGTGATCTAGAACGAAGTAATCACTATATACACGGTTGTGATTTGAATTAAAAAAATATACATGGTGAAATCTACGTTATGCAAATTCCAAGTAACCGTACACCTGCTTTTTTGAAACAACACCCTATTTAACATAACTTGAATATTTTTTGCGTAAAATTGTTGCTCTGAATTCAATTTAAAAGGCCTGTACAAACATGATCGACACCATGATGATTCGCGTGGCACGAGGTGATGTTTACCTGAAAATAAAGAAAATAATAATTATAAAAACATTTTTAAAACTTAGCAGACTATAGTATAAATTGACAGGTAATTATTAAAGTAAGAATTTACGTTTGTGATATCTGTCAAGAGTACTCGACGACGCGACGCTTCAAGGCAAAACTAGGAAAATTAGCTAATTTGGACCTTATTCTACCTATGTAAGAGTGAAAACACTTAAAAATTTAACTTTAATTTTGCTGACTGTACCGAGGAAAACAAATTACGCTTAATGAGAATAATCCTCACGCCCATTGCGTTAAACGAAGCGGAAAAGGGACGGAATAATGGTCGAAATGGGACGAATCTTGTCTTCGCAATGACAATTACTCCTTAGCTGCAGCAAATTGAATGCGAAGTCGACGGGTCAGTTTATTACGACTTCTGTACGCGGTGCCAAAATCAAAACCCTTTTATTAGTTAAAAGGGGTTTGACTTTGAGTCTGGGGAGCTTTAATCGTTTTATGAGTGTAGTGTAGTCGTCAATTTAGATTTTAATTACATTTAAAACAGGTTAAATGTCCGACTGCGCTCTGTTATTTCTTATATTTTATTGTATTTGGTAGAAGCACGCAACGTCCCGGGGTCGGTAAAATGTAAAAAGATATTTGTTGTAACGTAACCCTTTTTAACAGTGGTCGGTTATTTTTTATTCTGTTAATTTTATACACTGTTCGAATAGAAAGATGTAGTCCCGTGTTGGGCGCCATAACTACTGTTTTGAGCTATTTATAGTTAGATCTCTGTAAAGAATAAAAGAGATGTTAACTTTTTGACACATTTCCAGTAGAATTTACCCGAAGATTTTTTATTATAATAATAAATTAATAAATAATTATTGATAAGAAAATCAACAAAGACTCCTCAGTAGCTGCTATACGATTGTTTTCGGTTCAGAATATAACTACACCAGTCTTTAATACAGATGACATATTGATGTTTTGATACTTAACTTTAAATTAATTATTTATTATTAATATAGATAAAAGTGAAAGGTTGTCTGTTGGTACGTTTGTTTATTTGAGTAAGCAGCTTTAATATCATAACGGCTGGCGGAAAATGTTCACACATATTTCTGACATTACGTAAATCGACATAAAGTAGGATTTTTTTTAATAAGAATTTTTATCTTCATTAAAAATACTTGAAATACAGAGTCCACTTTGATAAGAGATGTATGTGAAAGAAACTTAATTTATTGGGCCTAATTTCAAAAAACCTTGCAAAAATGAAACACAATAATATTTATGTTCTCACATAAATATTCCCTAAGTCTCAGATTATAAAGTAGCCGAAAATAATTCCTACATTGCTCAACAATGAAATGTTCAAGGCATAGCTCTAGTCTGGCATTCCTTTGATATTAAAAACGGGAATGCTTAACCCTGCGAGAATTTTAGGTGAAGTTAACCCTCATGCACTCACGTGCGCGAAATGTTCCTGCGAGCAATAAAAAGATTCCTGCCCGGTTCCCGATAGAGGTCACGGTGCTACTGGGTCACATGCGGTGTTACGAGATGGGAATTAAATAATATTGCTTGTATTCAGATATGTCCTCAAGAATCAAGACGCCGGCGCCGCTTGAGCGAGAGTCATTTTATTAGCAGTTTATCTATGCTTCTCGCTATGTGTGGTGGATTTTACTACCACACATATAGTTTGATATAACTGACACTTTTTGTTTTGAATCTATCTTCATCCTCATCAACAGCCTGAATGGAGTTTTGGCGGGAACGCGGAAAAGTTCACATCGTTGCATTGTATTATTTTTCAAAACTTGTACTTTTCCCAGTGTTAATGTTTAAAATTGGTGGCGTTTTACGCATTAAATGCTGAATTACGAGCATGAGTGGGGCATGAAACGTAGTTATTCGTGTTGCTTCCAAAATTCCATAAAAGCTTCTAGTAATGTTGCCACCAGTTTACTATGGCATGACTTAGACTAGACTATAACTAAAACGTGAAACTAAAGTGACTTGCGCCGTGTAGCTGAAAGCAATTCGATGAGAAGACCCGAAGATCGGGTTCAATAGCGTGCCTATTGAGAGTTGGGCCTGGCCTATGCCATGGCCTGCAGATAGTATTAATACGGGAGAATATTATTGCTCGTATTACTACTGCTAATAGTCATCATCATCATCCTGAAGACGTCTACTGCTGATGAACATAGGCCTCCCCCAT